>CANXYC012396511.1:0-44218 GCA_948193065.1 Aleurites moluccanus | reverse complement strand
TTTGATTGAATTTACAATTGGAATGTTGAAATTGAAGTTGTAAAGAATGAGTTTGTGATTTAGTGTTAGGAATTGCAAATTGATGTTAGAAATGATTAATTGGATATGTATGAACAACTAATTGATGGTTAATTTGATGTAGAATTGTAGATTTTGGAATTGGAGTTTTCAAAGTAGCCAAAATTTGGGGATTTTGTGGAATTGGTGCAATTGGCTAGTGCATTGGTTATTGGAAGGTTTAGGTGAGTCTACATTGCATCAAATATCATGTTTGAATCATTAAATTGATGAATTGAACCATTTAGTGAAAACCCTAGTTGTGGTCGAACCTTATTGCCTTGTGTTGCCTTTGGATTTCTTTGATTTTCTTTTGAATTTCCTTGCTAATTTGATCCTAATTTAATGATGTTTACCTTTGTGTTGTTGGACAATGTACCTTGTTATTGGTTTGAATGGGCAAGTCAATTTTGTACTAAAACCTAACCTATTGGCTTGCCATTGTATGCCCACCAAGTGTTCGATAAATTGCCTAGTTTATTTGCCATTGGCCTATTGGTTTGCATGCCATAGACCTACCAATTGAATGCCATTGTCGCCAGTGACATTGGCATGCCAATTGACCCACTAATTTCGGCCACCGAACCATCATTTGTTTCTTGCCTTTTCTTATTACCATACTTGATATTATTGATTATATATTGCATATGACATTGTAATTGAACTTATTGAATATTGAATTGATTGATACCGAACTGATTATTATTTAACTGACTGATATTTGGATGCCATTGTTGCTTATGGTGTCCCTCGTTATTGACCCTGATATGGTTTGGCAGAACTTCCGATTCGACAGGGGAGTGGGGAAATACTGTCGACCTTGTGCACATTGTAGTATTGAACCCTAGTTAGGAGGGGTTATGATCTTGGCCATAGGGCCTGATCAGCCTTATGCTTATTTGATACTGGCGACCTATATGGTCCAGTGATATTGATTTGTCTGGTGACTGTATGATTTCTTTTCATATAGTCCATCTCATTATCTGCCTTTCCATATGGAATCGAGCATATTTGTTATTTCTTGAGTTTACTGTACCTTGATATCCTTACTGCCTACTGTATTTCATTTGACTTATATCATTGTTTATTTGTGCTTATTATTTATTATGATGCATGTAAATTCACTGAGTATCATCCATACTCACCATTTTGTTTGTTTAGGAGAGGAGTAGGTTGCAGGATCCAGTCATATATTCTCTGTGGATTCCTACTACGGATTTTTTGATGTATATATCTATTTTGGATTACTGTATTTATATAATTTTGGTGTTCATGATCTAGCTACTCTATGGGTATGTATTGGGTAGCTAGGAGATGAACATTGTTTATATGTGGCATTGATGATAAATATTGCTTATATATATATATGATGCATGATATATACTTATGACAGCCAATTGCAGTATGATGACAGAATAATTGACAGGTTAACAGAATGGATAACAGGATAATATAATGGATGGTAATTATAATAAATGAATAATATATTGAGGTTGATAGACTGTGTAATGATACTGGGTTCTACGGGTGCCGGTCGCCATTAGCATTTCTTGTATCCTAGGATCGTCGGGTCTGGGAAAGTGGGTTGTGTCAGTTAGAGGAAGCTGATTCCATGTCAATTTCTTTTTCGACTTGGGACGTCAAGTACATCGAGGTAGAATTGTATTTGTTAAAAGTTATATGTGTCCACTCATAGAGCTCCATGAAACTGAGAATAAATAGAAGATTGGATACCATACTAAAATATAAACATCGAAATAATTGACAATTCAGTGGCATTAAAAAATTATAATGTGTAATGTATAATGATTGATAATGACAATGACAGTGAAGTGATAGAGACAGTAGTACTGAAAATGCCAAAATAATATTTATATATTTTAAAAGATTTAAAAGTGTTATATATGACTGTTGAACTATGAAGTTGAGGGTATAAGGTTGAAAAATTATTGGGAGTGTAAAAATAATTTTAGTGCAAGATGTATAATTTATGAAAGACCCGGTTTTGGATCTGGAATAGTATTAAAATTGTAAAGAAAACTCTGGCAAATTTTCTATAAAATTTATAAGAAATAAATGGGATATAAGTATTGATTAATGAATTAATATTAATTGAATGATTGATGAATAGATTGTTTATGGGTTCTACGGGTTTCCGGTGACCTTAAGTCTACCCGTGCCCTAGGACCGTCGCAGCCCAAAAGTGGATCGTGATAGAGGTGGTATCAGAGCTAAAGGTTTAGAATGTGTCATAGGTATCAATGAGTTAATAAGTATATCATGGAGCATAGGATTCCTGTCTCTTCATTTGAAGTTATCTGTTAATATAGTTATCAGCGTTATCCGTTATCCATTATGAACTCCTTCCTCTACTTAACATATATATATATATATATATAACAAGGAATGTTTATGCAAGGAAATACAAGAATTGAGGCGGGAAATACAGGCAATGCCGCCACCAGCACCACCAGTAGTGCCGCCACCAGCAGCTCCTATTGCACGAGCTGTTCCACTAGCTGCACTTGTTCCAGCTCCAATACGACTAGTATTTATTCCTGGAGAGCCTGTTATCCAGGAGGGACGCAGGATTATAGATGAAGGCAGGGTCAATATGTTTAATTTTCTGAAACTGAATTTGCATGAGTTTAAGGGTGACAGAGGGGATGAACCTATTGATTTCTTGGAGCAGATTGAGATGGTAGTAAGAAGGCTACCTTGTTTTGATGCTAGAGCTGTTCAATTGGTTGGTCTCTAACTAAAAGGGAAAGCATGGATCTGGTTTTCCAGACACATGAAGCCACGGTTATACAGTGATTATCCTCCTACCTAGGCTCAGTTCAGACAAGCCATGCTAGATGAATTTCTTATAAAGGGATTTAAAACCAAAAATATCATACAGTTTGAGCAGCTAGAGCAGGGCAACAAAAGTGAAGAGGAATATGCAAATGAATTTATTCTGTTGAGCATATATACCACTGGGATAGCACCTACAAAGGCTGATTTTATCTGCAGGCTCAAAAGAGGACTGCATACATCATTACACAATACTCTGATATCTACAGAATTCACTTCTCTAACGACGATTATTGATAAAGCTAATCAGATGGAAGAGAAATATAAGTCAGAGCAAGCAAAGAGGGAACAAAAAAGGAAAGGAGGATCCAGTGTTTAGATTAGACGAGGAGAGGGAAGTTCCCTGCAAAAATAGACAGAGACAATATCCAGAATGGAGTAAAGACCCCAGTCTGGTAGTCAGAGGAGGAGGAGTCATAGTAGAGGTCCTCCAGCACAGTCAGCTTCTGGTTATTCTCAGGGTTCATCTAGACTTGTGTTACAGATGCCCAGTGTGTCTGTATGTGGTTTATATGGTAAGAGGCTCGGAGTGGAATGCAGACGACAGTCTGGTGCCTATCTTAAATGCAGTCAACAAGGGAATTTTATTAAAAATTGCCCGATGTGGAGTGAGCAATAGCCTTCTGCAATAGTATCATAGTTGATAGTTCAGATGAGTCAGAATGATAACAGAGAGAATACAAGCAGAGGTAGAGGTAGAAGGCAGATGCAGAGTAGCAGTCAGGCTCCTGCAGGGAGATGACATGAGCGAGTTTTTGTGATAAATACACAGGAAGCCCAGAGAGCAGACAATACAGTGACAGGTATGGTCTTAATTCATAATGAAATAACATAAGTATTGTTTGACTCGGGTGCCACACATTCATTTGTATCACCTATGTTTTCACCTAAATTGAAAATGGAGAGGCAACTAATGATTATTCCATTAGAGATATTCACATCTATAGGGGAGAGTGTAGAAATAAAATATTATTACCTGGGTTGTGAAGTAGAAATTGAGGATAATATTCTGCATGCTAATTTGATAGAATTGTTTGTGCTTGAGTTTGATGTTATATTAGGTATGGATTGGCTAACAACTCATCGTGCAGTAATAGACTATTATGAGAAGAAGATTAAATTCTAGCTAGAAGGACAAGCATAATTTGAGTATCAGCGTGATAGATGTGAAACTGGTATTCATCATATTTTAGTTATCCGGGCTAGACAGATATTAAAGAAGGGTTATTCTGCTTTTTTGGCACATGTGATAGATGTTCAGAAGGCTCCGACAAGAATTGATCAGATCCCTATTGTCATAGAATTTTTGATATTTTTCTAGAAGATTTGCCTAGATTACCCCTAGAAAGGGAGATTGAGTTTGAAATTAAGGTGTATCCTGATACTGACTCGATATCCATTCCTCCCTATAGAATGGCACCTATAAAATTGAAGGAGATGAAGGTGTAATTGTAGGAATTATTGGATAAGGGATTTATCAGATCAAGCAATTCTCCTTGGGGTGCTCCAGTGTTGTTTGTTAAATAGAAGTATGGCTTGTTACGGATGTGCATCGATTATCGACAGCTAAATAAGCTGACTGCTAAAAATAAGTATCTTTTGCCATAGATTGATGATTTATTTGATCAGTTGCAAGGTGCCAGTCATTTCTCTAAAATTTCTTTGAGATCTGGGTATCATCAATTGCAGATTAAGAGAGAAGATGTACCCAAGATAACTTTTAGAACTTGGTATGGACACTATGAATTTCTGGTGTTGCCTTTCGGGTTAATTAATGTTCCAGCCGCATTTATGGACTTGATGAATTGAGTTTTCAAGCCTTATTTGGATAAGTTTGTCATTGTGTTTATTAATGACATACTTATCTATTCTAAGAGCGAAGAAGAATATGCAGAGCATTTGAGAACTATATTGTAGACACTACGAGAGTATTAGTTATATGCTAAACTGTCAAAATGTCAGTTCTGGTTAACTGAAGTATGTTTTCTGGGCAATGTTGTTTGCAAGGAAGGTATTAAGGTTGATCCTCAGAAAGTTGAAGCTATTGCTAATTGGCCCTGGCCTACCAATATTACAGAGATATGCAGTTTTCTTGGTATGGTTGAATATTATAGGCGATTTGTGAAAGATTTTTCAAAGATAGCTGCTCCTTTGACCAAATTGACCATAAAACAAGAGAAATTTCATTGGACAAATGAATGTGAAAAGAGTTTTCAGACTCTGAAATCCTGTCTCACAACTGCTTCGGTGTTATCTTTGCCAACAGAGACAGATAAATTCATAGTGTACTGTGACGTATCCAAAGTCGAATTGGGCTATGTTCTTATGCATAATAAGAGGGTTATTGCTTATGCTTCTTGACAATTAAAGAAGCATGAGATGAATTATCCAACACATGACTTGGAGATGATTGCAGTGATTTTTACATTAAAAATCAAGAAACATTATTTATATGGGGCTAAATGTGAGATTTATATTAATTATAAAAGTCTACAGTATATTTTGCAGTAGAAGGATTTAAATCTCTGACAGTGAAGATGGGTTGAGTTGCTAAAAGATTATGACTGCGAGATATTATATCATCCGGGCAAAGCCAATGTTGTAGCGGATGCTTTAAGCCAAAAATCAATAGGAAGCCTAGCCCATATTTCAGATTCAAGAAGGTCTTTGATTCTAGAGATGAAAAAGTTAGTTGATATGGGGTATGAGTTGGAATTGGAATCCCAGGATCAAAACCAGGCTCTGATAGCCCAATTTCAGGTTAAGCCAACACTAATTGATGATATTAAGGCAGCACAGGATATGGATCCTTATCTTCCAAAGTTAAAAGAGGATGTTCAATTTGGTAAGTTGAGGATGGTACACTGAAGCGTGGAAAACGACTATGTGTACCTGATATGGATGGATTATGGGAGCAGATTATGAAAGAAGCTTATTATGCCAACTACAGTGTTCATCCTGGAATTACAAAGATGTATCATGATCTGAAGGAAATCTATTGGTGGCCTAATATGAAGAGAGATGTAGCCAAGTTTGTGTCTTCTTGCTTGGCTTGTTAGCAGGTTAAGTTTGAACACTAGAAGCCATCTAGATTACTGCAGGAAATAAAGTTACCATAATGGAAATGGGAGCAAGTCACCATGGATTTTGTGGTTGGTTTACTCAAGACTTCATAAGGTTATGATTCTATCTGAGTAATAGTAGATCGATTTATAAAATATGCCCATTTTCTTGAAGTGAAGACTAGTTATACTGCAGCATAGTACGCTCAATTATATGTTGACAAGATTGTACGGCTTCATGGAGTGCCACTGGTGATTATTTTTGATAGAAAGACACAGTTTACTTCGAGATTTTAGTAGAAGTTCCAGGAAGCATTGGGTACATAGTTACATTTCAGTATAACATTTCACCCTCAGACAGATGGTCAGTCAAAATGGACCATACAGACACTGAAAGATATGCTTCGATTATGTGTTATGGACTTCAAAGGCAATTGCGATCAGTATTTTCCATTGATTGAGTTCTCCCACAACAACAATTATCATTCATCGATTGGGATGGCTCCTTATGAAGCACTGCATGGCAGGAAATATCAGTCTCCAGTTTGTTGGGTGGAACCAGGAGAGAAGCATTTGGAAGGCCCAAAATTGATTAAGGAGACAATGAAAAAAGTGTCTATCATTAAAGAACGAATGAAGACAGCCTTCAGTAGACAGAAGAGTTATGCTGATCTGAAGAGGAGAGATGTGCATTTCACAAAAGGTGACCATGTTTTCCTTAAAGTTTCACCTATGAAGGGTGTGATGAGATTTGGGAAGAAGGGTAAACTTTCACCTAGATATGTTGGGCCATTTGAGATCCTAGAGAAGATCGGCAATGTTGCATACCAATTGGCTCTTCCACATAATCTGAGTCACGTGCATCCGGTGTTCCACAATTCCATACTTTGAAAATATGTGCCTGATCCATCACACATGTTGAAGCTACAGGACATTGGAATTTATGAAGACTTGACATATGAAGAAATACCTATAGAAATTATGGATCAACAAGTTAGACAATTGCGCAATAAGGAGATCCCTATGGTTAAAGTATTATGGAGAAACCAGTCGATGAAGGAATATACATGGGAAAGTGAACGAGACATGCAGGCAAAATATCCATTTATGTTTCAATAGTGAGGTATGCATTAATTTTAAATTCGAAGGGGGGGTAGAATGTAATACCCTAGATTCATGCTACAGTTATTAAGTCATTTAATTAGTATCAGACCGATAATACCAACAATAGTTAGGAAATTTAAATAATTAATACATAATTAAATTTAAAGATATTTTTCTCGATTACAAGGATAATGAAAGATTAAGGATAATAATAGTTAATTATATGAAGAAAGTATGGAAAAGTATTAAAGATGATGAAAAATCATTAGAGTGGCAAAATCATAAATAAGTGGAACTTTAGGGACATTTTGGGAAATCTACTGTCTAGGACCCATAATTATTTCGAAAGATATATAATGATAAACTACAGTTAAAAATAAGTTATTTCACTCCCCATTTTAGAATCTAAAAGTGAAATGAATTGACATAATAAGCTACATAAATTTTTGGGGTTAAAATATAAATATTAAAAGTTTTGGAGTGAAAAACCTAATTTCCATAAGTTTCCACCTATAAATACTTGCCTTAGTCAATTTTCCATTCATTCTCTCTTCTTTTTCTTCCTTTCTAGCTTGGTCGAACCTAATCTCCACCATTCTCCACCATTTTCAAGCTAAATTTGTGAAGGAAACTTAAGAAAAACCTAATTTCCAACCTTGTTCTATCTAATTCTACCCATTTCTCACTTGAAATCTCAAAGGAAATCAAGAATCCACCATTTGGAGATTTTAGCCACTTCATACTTATAAGGTAACATGGTGTTTTCTTTAATTGTTTAAGTTAATTAGGTGTTTTAGATGTTGAATTAGGTGGGTTTAGCCTTTGATTGTACTAACTGATTCAATTTGATAGAAATTCCCAAATTCAAACCCTAATTTGAATATGTGAAGAACCAAATCCTAGATTAGTCATCTTTAATGCATAATTGAGTTAGAATATGGTTAATTGTTACCATTGGAAGCTTATTTGATGATAGTTTTGGTATAGAAAACAAGAAAGACCAAGATTGTAATTTTTACCTTCTTTAAAGATTTTGGAGGAAAAGAATTTTCCTTGGCAATTGGAAGCATTAGGTGAGTTTAATATACATCATATTATATGCCTATTGTCATAAATTGAAGTTTGGAAACCATTTGAACATGGCCATGTTTTGGCTGAATGCTACCTTGCTTGTTTCCTTGAAATTTTGTTGGTTTTTCCCTTTAATTCTCAAGCCAATTTGCTCCATTGTATATTATTGTTTATTGGAAATCAAATGCCTATTGTGTTGTCCTTATTGTGAGCTTATTGTTTGAGATTGGGGCAATATTGATATTGCACCAAAACCTTGTCAAATTGCCTTATGAAAGTTGCACACCAAGTGCTCGACAAAATGCTTCAATAAGAATTCCATAGGCCTACCAATTCAATGCCATTATTACCAGCGACATTGGCTAGCCAATTGTGCCAAAGCAAATGACCTTGAATGACTACTTTGTTATCCAACCCATAGTTAATTGCTATACCCATTGTTATTCTATATGTACCTTCCATTGCTTAGATGTTATTAATTGACAATACCGATTGATTGATTTGCAACTTATTTGAATATTGATAAGTTATTTGACTCCTATTGATATCCATTGATTTGTTTCCATCTTATTATTGGATTATATGTTGATTTGACAGAGCTAACTTGCTGACGGGGTAATGGATAAATACTGTCGGTATTGTGTACAATGTATATCATGGACCCTAGCTGGGAAGGGTTAATTTCCTAGCCATAAGGCTTGGCCTTCCTTTATGTTCATTACATGTGAATTATATGTGATTGTATATGTTAAGGCCCATTATCTGTCTTATCCATATGATATGTATAATGACAACCTATTTATTTATCATCGATCATTATTGCTTCTTATTTTCCTTTCTTCTGTAATTGGTGTGCAACCTGTTAATCATTTTTTGTTTATCTGTAATTCATATTGATTATCCCACATTTACCTATGATATCATGTATATTAAATTCACTGAGTATTTTTATACTAATTTTTTAGTAGTTTAACATTTTTCAGGTCAGGAGTAGAAAGCGGATTCCAGAATTTCTTTCCTCTGTGGAATCCTGCAGTGTAATTTGATAGTGTAATTATTATAATTTTGTCTTTTGTATTATACTCTAGTAGCTCCATGGATATATATATATATATATATATATAGACGTATATAGATTGTATATCTGTATGTATAATATTATATGGAGATTAAATATGATTATGGCACGTGTGGTTAATGATTACAAGATTATAGATTACAGAATGACATAATACATTATAGTATAATATTAATTGGGTAATAATAAGATGGTAATTGGGTTCTACGAGTGTCAATCGTCTCTAATAATTCCTGCATCCTAGGACCGTCATGTTCCAATTTTAGGACATGACATTTCTCTTATTATGATTTCTTATATTATAATTAGCTAAAAATTAGAGATCTAGCTTTTTTGTATTTTGTATTGGTGTAATTAAAAAATTTAAATTAAAATGAGAGGTATTTTAATTTTTTATATGTTTTTAACGGATTTTTTATGGAATGACTAAAGTTTTGATAAAATGAAACTTGAGAAATTTATGAAAATGACATTATGTATAATGTTTTTTATAAAAATGACTCCTATTTCAAATTTATATAATTCTAACCTCTAAATGATAATTTTACCCTTGATATTATATTACTCTGCTTTCCCTTTTTTTTTTTTTCACTCCTTCCATTTACGTTAATGTCACATCTCGATTTTAGAACATGATGATCCTAGGATGTAGGAACAGTCTAAGGCAATGGACACCCATAGAACCCTAGTGCATCTCATCCTCTCAACCTGTTATATCAATTTCCTTAGTCATTATCATCCAATTTCCTTATTCATTATCATCCAATCTCCTTATTCATTATCATTCATTCATCATTCTTTATTCAATATCATAGCAAGTCCAACATATATTATGTAAATGTCATATAATTATCTTGAGTATTTTACAAATATTAAAATTCTCCTAAGTACCATTTTAGTTACAAACTATAGAGCAGCTAGAGTTTTACAAAACATAACATGATACAAGTATTTATATTTACAAAATACTATCGGATTCCACGGAGGAAGGAAGTCTAGGAACCTGCCCTTACTTCTGACCTGAAAATGTTTAACCACTAACAAGTGAATATTAAAATACTCAGTGAGTTAAATATACATCATTATACATATTGGTTAGGTAAATAACAATATATTGGAAGAACAAGAGATAGGTTTAACATTTAGTAGACCAAATACCCAAGGTAAAGGATATGAATATGAATATTAATCAATACTGAATAACCATGTTAAATGAATCATATATACATGTAGATAAGATAGATAAAGGGCTAGAGAACATGTATCACATTATATCATTCACATATAAATAACATAAGGCGGGTTAGGCTTTATGTCTAGGACAAATTCCTTCCCAGCTAGGGTTATAGTGTTCATTGTGCACAATACCGATGGTACTCACCCACTATCCCATCAATAAGATAACTCTATCAAATCCATATATAAATGAACAAAAGGAACTTTAATAATGTCAATTAAGCAATGGAAATTGGTAAAGTATAATGAACCTATCAATGAAGTTATAGGTTACACATTAATCATTTAGTGTCATCATTTGAATATATATGAGCAATAGAATTAATATTTGATATAACAAATGGTATGTCATTCAAGTCAGGGTTAGACATATAGGTGGTAATCCAAGGTCAGTTATGCTAGTGCAAGCGACGTTGGCATTGACTTGGTAGGCCTATGAGATTTTCATTGAGGCATTTCATCGAACACTTAGTGTGAAACTTTCTAAAAAAAATTGGTTGGGTTTTGGTATAATTTTGACAAAGCCCAAATATCAACAATCAAGCTCACAATGTAGGAAATATGATACACATTTCAATTCCAATAATAAACTATACAAGATGGATCAAATTAGGCTTGAAATACCAAAGGAAAACAAAGAAAAATCAAAGGCAAAAATAGAGAAGGTCCATTAGACCAAAATAATATTTTCACAAATGATTTTCATAATTCAAAATATCATAATAGGCATGTAAAATTATGTATACAAAACTCATATAAACAATCAAATTGCCAAAATGAGCTTCTGATCACCAATTTCCTTCAAAGTAGGCAATAATAGCAAATTTGCTCTTTCTTTGGTTCTAAATAAAAAATTGCTATAGTTTTATCTTCTATAGGATATATTTAAATATATTCTAACTAGTTTATGAATTATGGAAGTTTAAATTAGGTTTTGTTTCTTTACATAATCAAATTAAGGTTTGGAATCCTAGTTTTTTCTTTAATATTCACTACTGGCAGCCTTGCCTCATTTTCTGTTATCTTGAGTTACAGATGTCCAATTACTTTGATTCTTTTTGATACTTAATCTAGACATCTCATTTTCAAACATATCCAAAATTCAAATTAATTCAAGTACTATACGACTCATGGTGATTATTTGAAGTCAGCCCTACTGTTCTGTAATTTTCATCCGGGCAGGTTATACTAACATGATTGCAAGTCCTAACATACATATCTAATAGTAAAGCCATTGTATAGACATTTAGATAGGTCATAAATAAATAATTTTTTTTTTTTATGTTTAACATTTTTTCTAATTCATAATCTAAAGTCTCCAAAATACTAAAACACAATAGCATTTTTTGTTGAGTTTCCCATTCGAGTATGTCTCAGTTTTTGCTTAATATCTTATTACTCACTTCGAATTTTATAAAACTATTTTACAAGCATATATTTAAGACCTAAAGATATAATTTTTGTGTTTTGCAATTTCTCGAATTAATTTCTTAAGACTATGAAATTAGAGGTGTAACTTTTTGTTTTAGATTGTATTTATGTGCAGGAAATCCTAATTCAAGATTTACAACTTCAAACCTTAATTTTCCATTCTTCTTGCTATATATTACTTATTTTAATTAAACCATCTTCTGAAATCACAGATTATATGAATAAATTATAAGATAAAGTTGTAATACCCTAGAAAGTCATAACTCATATGCATGAATTAATTTTTAGTATATGGTTTAAAGGCATTGAAATGATGGGAAATAATTTTAGAGACATAGTTAGAAAGCGAACATATTTCGGAAATAGGCGGTGTCGGGAACACTGCCGAAAAATTAGTTGTCCATTCAACAGATGAATTTCTGAATTTGACCAGTGGGTAAAAGATCACATAAGTGCATGTGTAATTTTGGTAAAAAGAAAGAGGTGAAAAAATATTTAGGAACACTGAAAAAGTAACTGATGGCAAACCCATAAATAAATAAAATTTTGAGGTGAATAGTGGAAATAAGTCTGTCTGGATTTCAGAATGACTCTGAAACTATTTTTATAAATAAGTATAAATTAAAATAAGCCTTTTGAATCCCCATATTGAAATCTAAATTTTGACAGAATTGTCAAAATAAATTATAGAAGAAGTTATCGTCAAAGTATAATTACTTGAAAACTTAAGGACCAAAATGTAATTAGCCATTTGATTTTTGTATAAAAGCCAACACTTAGAATTTTTTTCCATCTTCTTCTTCTTTTCTTACCTTGGCCGAACCACTTCCATTGTTCTTCCTCCATTCTTCTTCAATTTTCTCACCAAATTTCTTAGGAAAATTCATAGAAAAGTTGAATTTAAGCTTTGTTCTACCTTTCTTCACCATTAATTTGCTTGGAAAGCTAAAGAAATTCAAGAAAATTCTATATAAAGGTTTCAGCTAGATCACTCCTTTGAGGTAATAAATTGATTTGTTTGTTTTTATGGTTCATTTAGATGATTTAGAAGTTGAATTGAATGAGTTTTAGGTTAGATTGCATCAATTGATGCATTTGGA
This sequence comes from Aleurites moluccanus, assembly GCA_948193065.1. NCBI lineage: Eukaryota > Viridiplantae > Streptophyta > Magnoliopsida > Malpighiales > Euphorbiaceae > Aleurites > Aleurites moluccanus. Next base: position 31,223 of record CANXYC012396511.1, on the reverse strand, counting down.
TAGAAATTCCCAAATTTCCTAACCTAAATGAAGTTGTATGAATGAGCTATGTTAATTAGTGTTAGTTTGTGTCAATAGATCTTAGAATATGTTAATTGGAAGCCATTAGATAACTAATTGATGGTTGTTTTGGTGTAGAAAATAAGATTTGTCAAAGTTGTGCATTTTGCCTTCTTTGAAGCAATTGGGTGGAAATCAATTTTCCAAGGAAATTGGAAGCCTTAGGTGAGTTCTATATTCATCAAATTACATGTCCTAAGTATTGGAATGTTGATTGAAATTCATATGGTTGAACCGTATTTTGGCCGAACCTATAGTACTATTCACTTGCCTTGATTTTCATTGATTTTTCCTTTGAATTCCTTAACCAATTTGATGCCTTTAATGTTATTTAATATTGTATATTTGCATCCTATTGTGTTGTTGGCAATGTGAACTTGTTATTGGTTGAATTGTGCATGCCAAATTTGCACCAAACTCTAACCTATTGGCTTGCCATTTTGTGCCCACCAAGTGTTTGACAAAATGCCAAGTTGTTTTTGCCTTGGCCGATTGCTTTGTATTCCATATGCCTACCATTTGAATGCCATCGTCGGCAGTGACATTGGCATGCCAATTGGCCTATCGATTTCCTTTGCTGAATCAACCTTTGTTCCATACCTTTATTGTTTACCATACCACCTATCATTGTTTGTATATCATATATTGCAATGCCATCGATTCAATTGTCATTTAATTTGAAAGATATTGAGCTTATTGCTATTGATGATACCATTGTTGTATAATGGTGTCTATTGATATAATATTCACTTGTATTGACCTAAACGTGGTTTGACAGAGCTACCGCTCTGACAGGGTAGTGGGTACATACTATTATCAATATGCACATTGATATTGATGCTCTAGCTGGGAAGGGCCATTGGTCCCATCCATAAGACTTGATCGGTCTTTTGCTTACTTGATATGTGATCGACTGTGTGATTACACATAGTCTACATGTTTCAGGGCCCTATATCTGTCTTCCCATATGATTCCATACCATTGATATTCCTGTCAGATTTTGATACTGATTCTGTAACCCAACATAGTTGATACTGTTTCTATTGTTCCTCTATCATTATGTATCATTGACCCATCCTATTTGATTTGTGATGCATATAAATTCACTGAGTATCTTATATACTCACCATTTCTTTGTTTAACCATTTCAAGAGAGGAGTCGATTGCAGAATCTCATCTTCTGACATCCAACGAATTTCTGCTCACTGTTGATATATGTAAATATTTTGAATTCTATATTTTTGGTGTTCATAATCTAGCTACTCTATGGGGTATGTATGGGTTAGTTAGAGTATGAACATGTATATATATAACGATGACTTATGGTAATTAATGCTAATATGATATGTGATGATAGTTATTATAGCCAACTACATTAGTTTACAGAAAGAATTACAGAATGACGAATTAATTGGTAATTAAGTAAAATAAATAATTAATTGTGGTTTATAGATTATGCATGTGATATTGGGTTCTACGGGTGCCAGTCACCATTGGCATCTCCCGCATCCTAGGACCATCGTGATTCGAAAATGGGTCATGACAGAGGTGATATTAGAGCCCTAGGTTACAAACATTGGAGTTTAGGGTTACAAATGAATAGTACCTGAATTACAGAGGAATAGTGACTAAGTACCGAATGGGTAGAATTAAGTAAACCATGAAGCATAGGATTTTTTTTGTCGTCTTTTGCTGTAATCGTTTGTTCTATGTCAATATTCTGCATTTCTGTGATATATTGAGTGCGTTTTTTTATTTTTTTGACAGATTATAGAGATGTCCGATGATAGGGATAGAGATACCAGGGAGACAGAGGTAGCCTCTAATGAGTCAATGGTTAGAGGGTTCTTGATTTCAGAGGGTCCATCCAGATCTTGACGGACTACAGAGGATACAGAGAGGGGTGATGATCCCTGCAGAGTTGAGATGATGAGGGGATTGATGGAGTTACGCAAGGATTTATCAGATTTTAGGCTGGAACGTTAGAATGTACTGCCACCGCCAGTTCCAACAACAGCGCCCCAACCTGTGGCACTAATGGCAGTTCCAGTTGCACCGGCTCCTGTGCAGCCAATAGGGGTTCCTGTGGAGCCTGCTGTACAGGAAGGCCGTAGAGTTATTAAGGAGGGTGGTGTATTTATGTTTAGCTTTCTGAAGCTAAACCTGCTAGAGTTCAGGGGCGACAAAGGCAGTGACCTAGTAGACTTCCTGGAAGAGGTTGAGAAGGTAGTTAGGAGACTACCTTATTCTAAGTTGAGAGCTGTTGAGCTGGTGGGATTGTTACTAAAAGGGAAGGCTTGGACTTGGTTTTCAAGGAGGATGGAGCCTAGGCTATATGGTGAGCATCCACCCTCATTGGTTGAGTTTCGATAGGGTTTGATAGATGAGTTTATTACTAAGGGGATGAAGACCCGTAACTTGATTCAGTTTGAGCAGATAGAGCAGGGAGACAGATCAGTAGAGGAGTATGCCGAGGAGTTCATTAGGTTGAGTAGGTATGCTACTCATATTGTTCCTACTGAGGCTGATCTGATAAGTAGGTTTAGGTTGGGTTTACATGCTTCACTTCATAATGCACTGCTGGCTACAAAATTTACTTTTCTAACAACAGGTATTAATAAGGCCACACAGATGGAAAAGAAGTATAAGACATAGAAGGCAAAGAGGGACCAGAAAAGGAAAGGAGGTCCCGGATCTTAGTTTAAGAGGGGGGAGAGCAGCTCCCAGCCTAGGCAGGCAGAGCCAGTGCCTCGATTTGATCAGCGATCTTCAGTTAGTAGTTAGAGGAGAAGAGTTCAGAGTAAAAGACCACCAGTGGTATGGACTGCACCTGCTTATTCATAGGGTTCCTCTAGACCAACGACACAGATGCCTGGTGTGCCTGTTTGTGGGTTCTGTGGACGGAGGCACGAAGGGGAGTGTCGGTTACAATCAGGTGCCTATTTGAAATGCGGGCAGCATGGTCACTTCATTAGTAGATGTCCATTATGGGGTGAGCAGCAGCCATCTGCTATGCTATCTCAGCCGATGGTACAGATGAGTCAAAATATGGACAGAGAGACTTCAGGCAGAGGTAGAGGCAGAGAAGGACAAACTCCCAGTGGTAGTCAGGCCCCAGCGGGCAGAGATCAGGGCAGAGTATTTGCAGTCAACACCCAGGAGGCACAGAGATTAGATAACGTAGTCACAGGTGCTATTATGATTCAGAATGAGATTGCAGATGCCTTATTTGATTCTGGTGCTACTCATTCCTTTGTGTCACCACACTTTGCACCTAAATTGAATAAGGAAAGGAAATTGTTGCATGTGCCTTTAGTGATTGCTACACCGATGGGTGAAAGTGTTGATGTGGATTATTTCTATCCTGACTGTGTGATTGAGATTGATGATAACATATTGCATGCTGATTTGATTGAACTGCCAGTGTTAGAGTTAGATGTTATTTTAGGTATGGATTGGCTTACGGGGCATCGGGCAGTTATTGATTGGTATCAGAAGAAGGTCAGGTTTCAGCCTGAGGGGCAGCCAGAATTTGAGTTTCAGGGTGTTATACGGGAGTTTAGAGTTAATTTGGTTTCTGCTATCCAGGCTAGAAGGATGATTGGGAAAGGCTGTTCAGCCTATTTGGCTCATGTGATAGATGTGCAGAAGTCTTCTGTAGATCTTGATCAGATACCGGTAGTTCAGGAGTTTCCTAATGTATTTCCTGAGGAGTTACCAGGATTGCCCCCAGATAGGGAGATTGAGTTTGAGATTAAGGTGCATGCAGACACTGATCCTATATCCATTCCTCCATACAGAATGGCACTAGCTGAATTAAAGGAATTGAAGGTGCAGTTACATGAGCTATTGGATAGAGGGTTCATTAGACCGAGTAGTTCTCCTTGGGATGCACCAGTATTGTTTGTAAAGAAGAAGGATGGCTCTTTGAGGATGTGTATAGATTATAGGCAGCTAAACAAGGTGACAGTGAAGAATAAGTATCCATTACCTCGGATAGATGACTTGTTTGATCAGCTGTAGGGTGCCAGCCATTTTTTAAAGATTGATTTGAGGTCTGGGTATCACCAGTTGAAGATTAAGAAGGGTGATATGCCTAAGACTGCTTTCAGAAACCGATATGGGCATTATAAGTTCTTGGTGTTTCCATTCGAGTTGACCAATGCACCAACTGCTTTTATGAATCTGATGAACAGGGTGTTCAGGTCATTTTTGGATAAGTTTGTCATTGTATTCATCGATGACATACTTATCTATTCTAGGAGTGAGAAGGAGCATGTGGAGCATTTGAGGATTGTATTGCAGACACTTTAAGAGTATCAACTGTATGCTAAGTTATTTAAATGCCAGTTCTGGCTAACCGAAGTGTGTTTCCTTGGGCATGTGATATGCAAGGATGGTATTAAGGTGGATCCTTAGAAGATTGAAGCAGTTACAAATTGGCTTCAACCTACCAGTGTTTCTGAGGTTCGCAGTTTTTTGGGTATGGCAAGGTATTACAGGAGGTTTGCGAAGGATTTCTCTAGGATTGCAGCTCCGTTGACTAAGTTGATGCGGAAACAGAAGCGTTATATATGGACTAATGAGTGTGAGCATAGTTTCCAGACTTTGAAGTCTTGCCTCACGAGTGCTCCAATGTTAGCATTGCCATCAGAGGGGGAGAAATTTACTATGTATTGTGATGCTTCTCAGATCAAATTGGGGTGTGTACTGATGCAAAACAGCAGAGTGATTGCTTATGCTTCTCGACAGTTAAAGAAACATTAAGCAAATTATCCGACACATGATTTGGAGATGGCAGTTGTGGTATTTGCATTGAAGATTTGGAGGCATTACTTGTATGGATCAAAATGTGAGATATATACTGATCACAAGAGTTTACAGTATACATTTCAGCAGAAGAATCTGAATCTCCGGTAGTGCAGATGGGTGGAGCTACTTAAGGATTATGATTGTGAAATCCTTTATCACTCGGGTAAAGCCAATGTAGTGGCTGATGCACTAAGTCGGAAGTCCATGGGCAGTTTAGCTCATATCATGGTTGGTAGGAGACCCTTGATCCGAGAGATGAGGGATTTAGCAGATATGGGAGTGGAGTTGGATTTGGGATCCCAGGATCGAAACCAGGCTCTAATAGCCCAATTTCGGGTGAAGTCACTATTGCTTGATGATATTAAAGTGTCTTAGGATAGGGATTCTTATCTACTGAAGCTTAACGGAGATGTGCAGAATGGCAAGATGACAGAGTTTATAGTGGAGGATGGTGTACTGAAGTGTGGGAAGCGTATATGTGTACCTGATATGGATGGGCTATGGGATCTGATTATGAGAGAGGCTCACTATTCAACATATAATGTACATCTAGGGATTACCAAGATGTACCATGATTTGAGGGATGTATATTGGTGTCCTGGTATGAAGGGAGATGTAGCACGGTTCTTCTCCAAATGCTTAGCCTGTCAGCAGGTTAAGTTTGAGCATCAGAAGCCATCAGGGTTGCTTCAGGAGATTGAGTTGCCAGAGTGGAAATGGGAGCAAGTTACTATGGATTTTATAGTGGGTCTACTGAGGACTACGAGGGGTTATGACTCCATATGGGTGATTGTAGACCGGTTGAAGAAATCTACTCATTTTCTGGAGGTTAAAACCAGTTATACGACAACTTAGTATGTACAGTTGTACGTGGATAAGATTGTGCGACTTCATGGAGTTCCTTTGATGATCATTTCAAATAGAGGTACACAGTTCACCTCCTGGTTTTGGCAGAAATTTCAGGAGGCCATGGGTACTCAGTTATGGTTCAGCATTGCTTTCCATCTGCAAACTGATGGGCAGTCGGAGAGGACAATCCAGACTTTGGAAGATATGCTTCGGTTGTGTGTTCTAGATTTCAAAGGTAATTGGGATCAATATTTGCCATTGATAGAGTTTTCTCATAACAATAGTTTTCACTCTTCTATTGGTATGACTTTATTTGAAGCATTATATGGTAGAAAATGTAGATCTCCAGTGTGTTAGGTGGAGCCAGGAGAGAAGCAGCTAAAAGGGCCAGAGTTGATCAGGGAAACGATGGAAAAGGTGCCTATGATTAGAGATGAGATCAAGACTGCTTTCAGTAGGCAGAAGAGCTATGCCAATCCGAAGAGTAAAGATGTACATTTTGCAGTTGGTGACCATGTCTTCCTTAAGATCTCACCGATGAGGGGTATTATGAGATTTGGAAAGAGGAGAAAGTTGTCACCAAGGTTTATAGGCCCATTTCAGATTCTTGAGAAGATAGATAATGTGGCCGATAGATTGTCTCTTCCACCTAACATGAGCCATGTATATCTGATTTTCCACGTTTCGATGCTACGAAAATATGTGTCTGATCCGTCACACATATTGGAGGTACAAGATGTGGGACTTAATGAGGACTTATCGTATAAGGAGCTTTCAGTGGAGATAGTTGATCGACAAGTCAGACAGTTGCGAAATAAGGAGATTCCTATGGTTAAAGTGCTATGGAGATTCCTATGGTTAAAGTGCTATGGAGAAACCAGTCAATGGAGGAGTGCACCTGGGAGAGCAAGCAGGAGATGAGAGGCAAATATCCATTCTTGTTGCTGCAATGAGGTATGCATTTTATTTAAATTCGAGGATAAATTTATTTGAAGAGGGGTAGAATGTAATACCCTAGAAAGTCATAACTCATATGCATGAATTAATTCTCAGTATGTGGTTTAAAGGCATTGAAATGATGGGAAATAATTTTAGAGACACAGTTAAAAAGCGAACACATTTCTTTTCCGGAAATAGGCGGTGTCGGGAACACTACCGAGAAATTAGCTATCCGGTCAATAGATGAATTTCTAAATTTGACCAGGCAGTAAAAGATCACATAAGTGCATGTGTAATTTTGGTAAAAAGAAAGAGGTGAAAAATATTTAAGAACACTAAAAAAGTAACTAATGGCAAAATCGTAAATAAATAAAACTTTGAGGTGAATAATAAAAATAAGTTTGTCCGGGTTTCAAAATGACTCTGAAACTATTTTTATAAACAAGTATAAATTAAAATAAGCCTTTTGAATCCCAATATTGAAATCTAAATCCTGACAGAATTGTCAGAATAAATTATAGAAGAAGTTGGGGTCAAAGTATAATTATTTGAAAACTTAAGGACCAAAATGTAATTAGCCATTTAATTTTTGTATAAAAGCCAACACTTAGAATTTTTTTTCCATCTTCTTCTTCTTTTCTTACCTTGGCCGAACCACTTCCATTGTTCTTCCTCCATTCTTCTTCAATTTTCTCACCAAATTTCTTAGGAAAATTCATAGAAAAGTTGAGTTTAAGCTTTGTTCTACCTTTTTCTACCATTAATTTGCTTGGAAAGCTAAAGAAATTAGAAGAAATTCTATATAAAGGTTTCGTATAGATCACTCCTTTGAGGTAATAGATTGATTTGTTTGTTTTTATGGTTCATTTAGATGATTTAGAAATTGAATTGAATGGGTTTTAGGTTAAATTGCATCAATTGATGCATTTGGATAGAAATTCCCAAATTTCCTAACCTAAATGAAGTTGTATGAATGAGCTATGTTAATTAGTGTTAGTTTGTGTCAATTGATCTTATAATATGTTAATTAGAAGCCATTAAGTAACTAATTGATTGTCATTAGGGTGTAGAAAACAAGATTTATCAAAGTTGTGCATTTTGCCTTCTTTGAAGCAATTGGGTGGAAATCAATTTTCCAAGGCAATTGAAAGCCTTAGGTGAGTTCTATATGCATCAAATTACATGGCCTAAGCATTGGAATGTTGATTGGAATTCATATGGTTGAACCCTATTTTGGCCGAACCTATAGTACTATTCACTTGCCTTGATTTTCTTTGATTTTTCCTTTGAATTCCTTAGCCAATTTGATGCCTTTAATGTTATTTAATATTGTATATTTTCATCCTATTGTGTTGTTGGTAATGTGAACTTGTTGTTGGTTGAATTGGGTATGCCAAATTTGCACCAAACCTTAACCTATTGACTTGCCATTTTGTGCCCACCTAGTGTTTGATAAAATGCCTAATTGTTTTTGCCTTGGCCTATTGCTTTGTATTCCATAAGCCTACCATTTGAATGCCATCGTCTCCAGTGACATTGGCATGCCAATTGGCCTACCGATTTACTTTGTCAAACCAACCTTTGTTCCATACCTTTGTTGTTTACCATACCACCTATCATTGATTGTATATCATATATTGCAATGCCATTGATTAATTGTCATTTGATTTGAAAGATATTGAGCTTATTGCTATTGATGATACCATTTTTGTATAATGGTGTCTATTGATATGATGTTCACTTGTATTGACCTAAATGTGGTTTGACAGAGCTGCCGTTTCGACAGGGTAGTGGGTACATACTGTCGGGAATGTGCACATTGATATTACTGCCCTAGCTGGGAAGGGTTATTGGTCCCGGCCATAAGACCTGATCAATCTTATGCGTACTTGATATGTGATCGACTGTATGATTACACATAGTCTACGTGTTTCAGGGTCATATATCTGTCTTACCATATAATTCCATACCATTGATATGACCATTGATATTCTTGTCAGATTTTGATACTGATTCTGTAACCCAACATGATTGATACTATTTCTATTGTTCCTTTATCATTATGTATCATTGACCCATCCTATTTGATTTGCGATGCATATAGATTCACTGAGTATCTTATATACTCACCATTTCTTTGTTTAACCATTTCAGGAGAGGAGTAGATTGCAGAATCTCATCTTCTGACATCCAGTGGATTTGTGTTCACTATTGATATATATAAATATTTTTGAATTTTGTATTTTTAGTGTTTGTAATCTAGCTGCTCCATAGGGTATGTATGGGTTAGTTAGAGTATGAACTTATATATATATGGTGATGACTTATGGTAATTAATGCTAATATGATATGTGATGACAGTTATTATAGCCAATTGCATTAGTTTACAGAAAGAATTACAGAATGATGGAATGAATAGTAATTAAGTAAAATGAATAATTAATTGTAGTTTATAAATTATGCATGTGATATTGGGTTCTACGTGTGCTGGTCGCCATTGGCATCTCTCGCATCCTAGGACCATCGCGATCCAGAAACGGGTCATGACAAAAGTAAAAGATTTTACCTTAGAACTTGATGTTTGGTTGGAGCTTTTGGTAGAAGATGACAAAGAAACTTGTGAATTTGGAAGAAGATGGAAGAAAATTGATGAAGAATTCCCTAAGGAATTTCGGCCACCACTATGAATGAAGAGAAAATGGAGTTTTGTAGATAATTTATGTGTAAGACCCATAAAATAGTGCATTTTCATTTTTTCCTTTGCTTAGTTTTCTTATTTACGATTATACCATTCCTGATTTTTCCATTAATTTCAAATACGAAAACAATTTCATTACACTTTTTTAATATTTCTTTAATTCATCAACTTTAATTTATCTTGGAATGGAATAAGTAATTTAATATATTATGGTTTATGAATACAAATTTTGGCTTTATGGATGGAATTTTAGGGTTTATGAAAATTTAAAGGTAATTTAGTAAAGTATGATATGAAAATTAAAAGAAGAAATACAAAAAAAATATATTTGGTTTCAAGATTAAAGTGGGGAGTGTTTTGGGTCATTTCTATATGTTGTTTCATTTAATATTGTCCTGGGGATATGATTTTGAACTTGGGTAGGAGTTTCCAAAATTACCCCTGATTTTTCACTTATTTACAATTTTGCCACTCTTTGATTTTCTATCACTTTAATTCATTTTTCTATTCTTTCTTCTTATCATCACTTAGCATTCTGTTAGTCTTATAATTGTTCACTTATCCGAGTTTAATATTCATAAATTTTGTCATGAAATTAGCTTGTTGTGTTGGAGAACTTCTTCAAATGTTTTGGATCAAAATTGCAAAAAAAATTCCTTGGTATTTATGGAATATTCTAGGGTGTTATAGTTGACTTTAGTAACTTTTCTTCTTCGTCGTCTTTCCTCTCATTCTCATTTTCCTTTCCATAAATTTCTCATTATACAATCATTCCCTTATTCTCATTTTTTAGTCAGATATGGTATTTTTAGTAACTAGCACATATTTGCTTTGACAATATAAATTATTGTTGTCATTTGTTCGTTCTTACACTAACGTCAAATATTTTAAATCTGTTTGCAGATTTCATCTTGATTTTATCAAAAGACGAATCTTTTCTAAGCTCTAGCAACTTCTGAACCCAACGAGGAATGTTATTGTGTTGGGCTTCTGGTTCGTATCACCCAATTATTTTTGTTAATATTTTTGTACATTTTTCATATTTTTCTATCTTTCTCGATTAAACATGAACTTGGTCAACTATCTTTCGAACACATTTCGACCACATGTGAACTGATTTAGACCACATGGCTATACTGATTTAGACCACATGTCGACCTGATTTTGACCACTTATCGACCTAATTTCGACAATGTTTTTGATATTATTTTTGTATAAATATAAGCTGGAAAATATATAGTAAGTGTCAACTCTATTGAATCAATTTCGACTATTTCAACTTAGCATTTCAAATCAATAAAATAAGGTCGAAACTTAGTCAAAATATGTTGAAATTTATTTGAACAAAATTGAACATTATTCCTTTTTTGTTGTATGATACTAATACTTGTTTATTTTTAACATTCTTTTTTTTTTTTCAGGATTATATTTTGTAGTTGATTGGTGTTTGTTGTACTTCAATATGGTGGTGAATGAAAAGGAAATCCGTATATATCATCTGAGAAATCAAAACTGATGAAATTGCCATCTAAGTGAAACTATGAGACACTCTACAAGATGGTTTATAATAAATTTGGATATAAATCAAAAGAATTTTCATTGAATATGATGTATCCTATACTGCTTGTAAGGAAAAAAGTTTGTATCTCTAAAATTATTGATGATGAAACAATGCAAATTGTATTAGAAGAGTGTAAAAAAGTTTAGTTGAGGTCAACTATTTCTATGGATTTCGAGCCATTACGAATGCCACGAGTGCCATCAGTTGAGGAGAGTAATGTTATTGTATTAGAGACACCCAATAAAGTTGTTGATTTAATTGAACAAATCAATAAGGTTCCTGTAGGTAGGGTCAAAATAGATGTTATGGGGATTGCAATGAGGTTCCATTTGATCCTATTACAGAGGATGTACAATTAAAATATATTGTACCTGATGTTATGAATGAGGTGTTAATTGATAATGAATCTGACGATCTGTTCAATACCTTGGTCCCAAACACCAAAGGAACCAAAGGATTCGTCTCAAACTTTTCTCAATTTAATATTGTCTTAACAAATGTATCTACTGAAGTTGTTAGACCTTTGTCATCAAGTTCATCCATGGCTGTTGGGGTAGATTAATTTAATTAATCAAATTTAATAGCTAAAGAATTTTTATCCCGAACTTTTTTCAATGAAAACTCCAAAAATTGCAAATTTTAATCTCCTTAGTTTCACTTCTCTTCCATATCCATTTCCAATCATTTTTAATATTATACTCACATCAATTTTATTTTAATTCATCCATAATCTATTTAATTCAAGTTATATGAAAGAAACTTAAACAAAATAATTGTCAAAAATTAATTAAAAATTGAGAACCGACAAATACTCCAAAATAGGTTTTTTCTCATCACTTTTTCTTCTTCACTATCCATTTGCCTTTTTAACTTCAAATTGATCCTCAAATTATTTTTTCTTATTAATTTAATATATCCTTAATAAATTTTAGTAAATATTTGTCACGTCCCAAAATTAAAACATGACGGTCCTAGGATGCAGGAACTGCCAAAGGCGACCAACACTCGTAGACATACTAACATCTCCAATTACCTTTTACTGTTACTTAATTAATTTCTTTTTGTTATGTATTCTATAATTGAGTTACTGTTCCACTTCAACATCCATGCAATTAACATAATTAACCTCCATATAAAAAATATTATACATCATTTAATACAACCCGTCTATATCCAGTCACAAATCCATAGAGCTAGTAAAATATTATTGAAAGCGGAATTAAAATATTTACACTGCTAGAATTATACTGTTGATTCTACAGAAGAAGAAGAAGAACTAGAACCTGCTTACTACTCCTGACCTGAAAAAATATTCAACAACTACAGAATGAATATAAAATACTCAGTAAATTCAATATACATCATATCACATTAAGGTTGGATAATCAACAAAACAATAAAATAAACAAATATCGGGTAACAGGTTTTGCACATCAATTAACAAATGAAGGAAAATTAGGTAGCAACAGTAGTCTGTAACCAATCAACAGGTCATGAGTATACAAATCATATGGAAATGACAGATAATAGGCCATAACACATATCACAATATATAAATCGCATGTAAGTTACATCAGGCAGGCAAAGCCTTATGGTTGGGATATTAACCCTTCCTAGCTAGGATCCATGTTATACATTATGCATAATGCCGACGATATTCACCCACTACCTTGTCAGTAAGGTAGCTCTATCAATTCAACATATAATAAGACAATAGAAACATTATTTTAGGAAATCAATCAATAAGAAGAATTAAGAATCAAGGTACTCAAAATATTCAAATGGTTTGTAAATTAGTTAATCGGTATCAATACTCAATCATATATAAGCAATGGAAGCTATATTTAGAACAATAATAGGAATTGCATTGAAGTAAAGGTTGGACAACAAAGTGGTCAACTAAGGTCAATTACGCTGGCGCAATTGGCTAGCCCACGTCGCTAGCGACGATGGCGTTGGCTTGGCATGCCTAAGAAAAACTCATTGAGACATTTTGTTGAATACTTGGTGTGCAACTTTCATAAGGCATTTAGGTTAGGTTTTGGTGGAATTTCAACAATGTCCATTTATCAAACAACAAGCTCACAATGAGGAAAATTCAATAGGCAAATCAAATACAACAAACAACTATACATAATGGATCAAATTAGGCTTGAAAAACAAAGGAAAATAAAGAAAAATTTCAAGGAAAAATGGGCATAATGCATTTGGCCAAAACATGGCCTTACATAAATGGTTTCCATAATTCAAAATATGGCTATTGGCATTTAATATGATGTATATTAAACTCACCTGAACCTTCCAATTGCCAAAACAATACTTATTTCTTCAATTCCTTTAAAGTAAGCAAAATTGGCAATCTTGCTCTTCCTTTCATTCTACACCAAAACTATCACTAAATTAGCTTCCAATGGATACAATTAAGCATAAACTAACTTAATTATAGATTATAGAAGCTTAAAATAGGGTTTGGTTACAAACATAACCTAATTAGGGTTTGTAATTTGGGATTTCCATCAATTTGAACAAATTTGTGCAAGCTAATGCTAAACACATCTAATTCAATATCTAAAACACATAATTAACTTAAAAGAATGAAAGAAACATCAAGTTACCTTATATGGAAGTGTAGGCTGAAATTCCTAAGTGTGGGAATCTTAGAATTCTTTGATCTTTTTGGTGAAAATTGATTGGAACTAGATTAGTTTAGGTTGAAAATTAAGTTTTTCTATGGTTTTTCTTCAAAAAATTGCATGAAAATTTGATGAAGATGGTCTAGATAGGTTCAGCCAAGTGTGGAAGAAAAGAAGAAGAAGAACTTTGATGGTAAAAATGGCTAAGTGTTGGTATTTATAGGTGGCAAGTTTTTGAAATGAGGTTTTTCAACCCAAAACTTTCATTATTTTTATTTTTGACCCGAAAGTTTTCTGTAACTAATTTTGTTAATTATTTTCAGTTTTAGATTTCAAAGTGGGGAGTGAATAAGCTTATTTTTAACTGTAGTTTAACATTATACAACTTTTGGAGAAAATTTGGATCCTAGACAGGTGGTTTCCTAAAATGCCCATAAAGTTTCACTTATTTATAATTTTGCCATTCTATTGATTTTTCATCATTCTTACATATCATTAACTATCATTATTCATAGTCTCTCATTATCCATGTATAGGAGAAAAATAACCTTAAATTTAATACTGTACTAATTCCTTAAACTGAATAATTTCTATTGGTTTTATCGATTCCATACTTAATAAAACTACTTAGAATTGCAATGAAATTTCCAGGGTATTATATTTTACCCCCTTCAAATAAATTCATCCGCGATTTTTAAAAATCAACACGTACCTCACTGCTGAAACAAAGTTGGATACTTTTCTTGCATATCCCATTCACTTTCCCATTTACATTCTTCCATTGACTGGTTTCTCCATAATACCTTAACCATAGGAATTTTCTTATTGTGTAGTTGTCTGACTTAATGATCAACTATCTTTACCGGTACCTCCTCATAAGTTTAGTCTTTATCTATTCCAATATCTTACCGTTCCAACACATGTGATGGATCAGGTATATACTTCTGAAGCATGGACATGTTGAACACCGGATGCACATGACTTAGGTTAGGTGGAAGAGTAAATCAGAATGCAACATTGTCGATCTTCTCTAAGATCTCGAGTGGCCCAATATATCTAGGTGACAATTTACCCTTTTTCTCAAATCTCATTATACCTTTCATAGGCGAAACTTTAAGAAAAACATGGTCACCTTTAATAAATTGCACATCTTTTCTCTTCGGATCAGCATAACTCTTATGTTTGCTGAATGCGGTCTTCATTCATTCTTTAATGATAGTCACTTTCTCCATTGTTTCTTTGATTAACTCAGGGCCTTCCAAATGCTTCCCTCTTGGTTCCACCCAATAAACTAAAGAATGACATTTCCTACCATAAAGTGCTTCATACGAAGCCATCCCGATCGATGAATGATAAATGTTGTTGTAAGAGAGCTCAATCAATGGTAGATATTGATCCTAATTTCCTTTAAAGACCAACACACATAATTGAAGCATGTCTTCCAGTATCTGTATGGTATGTTCTGATTGAACATCCGTCTGAGGATGAAAAGCTGTACTGAACCGTAGATGTGTACCCAATGCTTCCTAGAATTTTTGCCAAAACCTCGAAGTAAACTGTGTTCCTCTATCTGAAATGATCAGCAGTGGAACTCCATGAAGTTGTACAATTTTATCAACATATAACTGGGCGTACTGTGCTGTAATATAACTAGTCTTCACTTCTACAAAATAAGCAAATTTTATCAGTCGATCAACTATTACCCATATGGAATCATATCCCCGTGAAGTTTTTGGCAAACCAACCATAAAATCTACAGTGACTTGCTCCAATTTTCACTCTGGTAGTTCTATTTCCTGCAACAAACCCAATGGATTCTGATGCTCAAACTTAACTTATTGACAGGCTAAACAATTGGACACAAACTTTGCTACATCTCTCTTCATATTAGGCCACCAATAAAACTCCTTCAGATCATGGTACATCTTTTTAATTCTAGGATGAACACTATAGTAGGCATAATGGGCTTCTTACATGATCTATTCATGTAATCCATTAATATCTGGTACACACTGTCATTTTCTATATTTCAATACTCCATCATCTATTGTAAACTCAAGAGCCTTGCCAATTTGAACATCTTCTTTTAACTTCATAAAATAAGGATCTTTATCTTGTGTTGCTTTAATATCATCAATCAATGTTGACTTAACCCAAAATTTGGCTATCAGAGCCTGGTTTCGATCCTGGAATCCCAATTCCAATTTGACTCTCATATCAATTAGTTCTTCATCTCACGGATCAAAGGTCTTCTTATATTAGTGATATGGGCTAGACTACCCATTGACTTTTGGCTCAAAGCATCTGCTACAATATTGGCTTTACCAGGATGGTATAATATTTCATAATCATAATCTTGTACCAATTCAACCCATCTTCGTTGCAACAGATTTAAATCCTTCTGCTGCAGAATATACTGTAAACTTTTATGATCAGTATAAATTTCACATTTAGCCCCATACAAGTAATGTCTTCAGATCTTTAATGTAAATATCACTGCAGCCATTTTCAAATCATGTGTCAGATAATTCATCTCATGTTTCTTTAATTTTTATGAAGCATAACTAATAACCCTCTTATTCTGTATAAGAACACAACGCAATTTTACTCTAGATGCATCACAATACACTGTGAATTCATCAGTCTCTGTTGGCAAAGCTAATACTGGAGTAGTTGTGAGACAGGACTTTAATGTCTGAAAACTTTTTTCACATTCATATGTCTATTGGAACTTCTCCTATTTCCTGGTCAATCTGGTCAATGGAACTGCTATCTTCGAGAAATCCTTGACAAATTGCCTATAATAACTAGCTATATCTAGCAGACTACGTATCTCAATAACATTAGTAGGCCGAGGCCAATTAGCAACAGTTTCAACATTCTGAGGATCTATCTTATACCCTCATTACTAACAACATGGCCTAGAAAATACACTTTAGTTAGCAAAAATTGACATTTTGTCAATTTGTCATATAACATGTGTGCCCGCAGTGTCTGTAATACTATTCTCAGATGCTCTGTATGTTCTTCTTCACTCTTAGAATAGATAAGTATGTCATCAATAAACATTATGACAAACTTATCCAAATAAGGCTTGAAGACCCGATTCATCAAATCCATAAATGATGCAAGAGCATTAGTTAACCCGAAAGGCAACACCAAAAATTTATAGTGTCTATACCGGTTTCTAAAAGCTATATTGGGTACATCCTCCCTCTTAATCCACAACTAATGATACCCATATCTCAAATCAATCTTGGAGAATTGATTGGCATTTTGCAGCTGATTGAATAAATCATCAATTTGCGACAGAGGATACTTATTCTTTACAGTCACTTTATTCAGCTATTTGTAGTCAATGCATATCCGTAATGAACCATCCTTCTTCTTAACAAATAATATTGGAGCACCCTAAAAAGAACTGCTAGTTCTGATAAACCCTTTATGCAGTAATTCTTGCAATTGTATCTTCAACTCCTTTAATTCTGTAGGTGCCATTCTGTAACGAGGAATGGATATTGGGTCCGTGCCAGGATACACCTCAATTACAAACTCAATCTCCTTTTATAGGGGTAGCCCTGGCAAATCTTCAGGAAAAACATCAGGAAATTCTCTAGCAATAAGGATCTGATCAATTCCTGACAGAGCCTTCTAAACTTCTATCACATATGCCAAGTAAGTTGGATATCCCTTTCTTAACTCCTCTTTAACTTGATAGCTGAAATAAAATTAATACCAGATTCAGATCTATCACCTTGGTATTCAAACTCTGCCTGCCCTTCACGCTGGAACTTAATCTTCTTTTCATAACAATTAATCACTGCACGATGAGCTATTAACCAATCCATTCCCAATATAACATTAAGCTCAAACATAGGTAATTCTACTAAATTAGCATTCAAAATTTTATTCCCAATCTCTACTTCACAACACAGGTAATAGTATTTTACTTCTACACTCTCCCCATAAGTGTGAATATCTCTAGTGGAATTATCATTAATTGCCTCTCCATTTTCAATTTAGGTGCAAACATTGGTGATACAAACGAATGTGTGGTACCCAAATCAAACAATACTTGTGCTATTTCATTTTGTATTAAGATCATACATGTCACTGTATTGTCTGTTCTCTAGGCTTCTTAGGTATTTACTACAAATACTCGTCCCTGCAGGAGCTTGACTGCTACTCTATACTAGTCCTCCACCTTTGCCTCTACCTGCAACTTCTCTGTTATCATTCTGACTCATCTGAACTATCGGCTGTGAGGCTACTATAGTAGTCTGCTGCTCACTCCACATTGGGCAATTCTTGATAAAATGCCCTTATTGACCACATTTGAGGCAGGCACCAGACTGTCGTCTACATTTCCCTCCGTGCCTCTTACCACAAAAATTGCTTATTAGCATACTAGGCATTTGTGTCATAGTTCTAGATGAACCCTGAGAAAATCCAGAAGTTGACTGTACTGGAGCACCTCTACTCTGACTACTCCTCCTCTGACCACCTAACTGTGCTCTCTGCTCAATTCTGGATATTATATGAATTTGCCTTTATTGAGAACTTCCTTCCCCTTTTTCGGTTTGTACACTAAATCCCCCTTTTCTTTTATGCTCTCTCTTTGCCCTTTCTGATTTATACTTCTCTTCCATTTGATTGGTTTTATCAATAATTGTAGACAATGAAGTGAATTATATAGATAACAGAGCATTACGCAGTGATGCATGCAGTCCCCTTCTGAACCTTTTAATAAGATATGCTTTTGTAGGTGTTATTCTAGTGGCATATATGCTCAGTCAAATAAATTCATTTGCATATTCTTCCACACTTTTGTTTCAAATAAATTCATTTGCATATTCTTCCACACTTTTGTTGCCTTGCTCTAGCTGCTCAAATTGAATAATATTTCTGGTTTTCACTCCCTCTGTAAGGAATTCATCCAACAGGGCTTGTCTGAACTGAGCCCATGTAGAAGGATGATCACTGTATAATTGAGGCTTTATGTGTCTGGAAAACTAGGTCCATGCCATCCCTTTCAACAATAAACCCACCAACTCGATAGCCCGAGTATTAGAACATAGCAACCTTCTCACAACCTTCTCAATCTGCTCTAGAAAATCTAAAGGTTCTTCTCCTCTGTCACCTTTAAATTCTAGTAAATTCGACTTCAGAAAATTAAACATACTGACCCCGCCTTCATCTATAATCTGGCAGCCCTCCTGAACAACTGGCTCACCAGGAATATTTACAGATGGTACTGGTGCTTAAGCAGGTGCAGTTGGTGGAACAGTTGGTGCAGCAGGGGTGGCACTGCTGGTAATGCTGGTGGCAGCATTGTTTGTCTTTCTCTTCTCAATTCCTGTATTTCACGGCTTAATTCCAACATTCCCTACATAATTTTTCTCTCTAGGGATCCTCACTACCCCTGGTATCCTCTGTCCTTCGTCGAGAACGGGAAGGTTCTTATGTTTCCTCCCTAACCAAAGACTCATTAGAGGTCACCTCTGCCTCTCTGCTAACTTCTTTGTCTCTGTCATGTTCTGATTCTGAAGTACGTTATTGCTGCCTCTCAAACATCTTAGCCACTATAAGAAACAAATTCAAAAATTTTAGTATAATAAAGAAACGCATAATACACATATACTTGACGAATACAACAAAAGAGGAAACATAAATTCCCATGCTCCATGGTTTACTTATGTCCTATTAACACTATATATGTATACTATTCATATAAACCTATGCTTTGATATTACCTCTGTCACGTCCCAAAATTGGAACATGACGGTCCTAGGATGCAAGAACTGCCAAAGGCGACTAACACCCGTATAACCCCTAACATCTCCAATTACCTTTTACTATTAATTAATTTCTTTTTGTTCTGTATTTTGTAATTTAGTTATTGTTACATTTCAACATCCATGCAATTAACATAATTAACCTCCATATAAAAATATTATACATCACTTTATACAACCCGTCTATATCTAGTCACAAATCCATGGATCTATTAAAATATTATACAAGGCAGAGTTAAAATATTTACACTGCTAGAATTATACTACTGATTCCACAGAAAAAGAAGAACTAGAAATCACCTACTACTCTTGACCTGAAAAAAATATCCAACAACTATAGAATAAGTATAAAATACTCAATGAATTTAATATACATCATATCACATTAAGGATGGATAATCAACAAAACAATAAGATAAACAAATATTGGGTAATAGGTCTTGCATACCAATTAACAGATGAAGGAAAATTAGGTAGCAACAGTAGTCTGTAACCAATAAACAAGAAATGAGTAAACAAATCATATGGAAATGACAGATAATGGGCCTTAACACATATAACAATATATAAATCACATGTAAGTTACATAAGGCATGCCAAGCTTTATGGTTAGGATATTAACCCTTCCTAACTAGGGTCCATGATATACATTATGCACAATGTCGATGGTATTCACCCACTACCCTGTCGGTAAGGTAGCTCTATCAATTCAATATATAATAAGACAATAGAATCATTATTTTAGGAAATCAATTAATAAGAACAATTAAGAATCAAGGTACTCAACAATATTCAAATGGTTTGCAAATTACTTAATTGATATCAATAATCAATCATATGTAAGTAATGGAAGCTATATTTAGAACAATAATAGGAATGGCATGCAAGTAAATGTTGGACTACAAAGTGGTCAATCAATGTCAGTTATGTTGGCATAATTGGCTAGCTAATGTTGCTGACGACGATGGCCTTGGTTTGGTATGCCTATGAAAAACTCATTGAGGCATTTTGTCGAACACCTGGTGTGCAACTTTTATAACATTTAGGTTAGGTTTTGGTGGAATTTCAACAATGCCCATTTATCAAACAACAAACTCATAATGAGGACAATTCAATAGGCAAATCAAATCCAACAAACAACTATACATAATGGATCAAATTAGGCATGAAAAACAAAGGAAAATCAAGCAAAATTTCAAGGAAAAATAGGCATAATGCATTCGGCCAAAACATGGCCTTGCACAAATGGTTTCTATAATTCAAAATATGGTTACAGGCATGTATATGATGTATATTAAACTCACCTAAACCTTCCAATTGCCAAGACAAAGCTTATTTCTTCAATTCCTTCAAAGTATGCAAAATTGGCAATCTTGCTCTTCCTTTCATTCTACACTAAAACTATTGCTAAATTAGCTTCCAATGGATACAATTAAGCATAAACTAACTTAATTATAGATTATAGAAGCTTAAACTAGGGTTTAGTTATAAACATAACCTAATTAGGGTTTGTAATTTGGGATTTCCATCAATTTGAACAAATTTGTGCAATCTAATGCTAAACCCATCTAATTCAACTTCTAAAATACCTAATTAACTTAAAAGAATGAATGAAACATCAAGTTACCTTATATGGAAGTGTAGGCCGAAATCCCTAAGTGTGAGAATTTTAGAATTATTTGATCTTTGTGGTGAAAATTGATTGGAACTAGATTAGTTTAGGTTGAAAATCAAGTTTTTCTATGGTTTTTCTTCAAAAATTGCATGAAAAATGGATGAAGATGGGCTAGATAGGTTCGGCCAAGCATGGTAGAGAAGAAGAGAAGAAGAAGAAGAAGAAGAAGAAGAAGAAGAAATTTTATGTTAAAAATAGCTAAGTCTGGGTATTTATAGATGGCAAGTCTTTGAAATTAGGTTTTCCACCCCAAAACTTTTATTATTTCTACTTTTGACCCAAAAGTTTTTTATAAATAATTATGTCAATTTTGTTTAGTTTTAAATTTCAAAGTGGGGAGTGAATAAGCTTATTTTTAGCTGTAGTTTAACATTATACACCTTTTGGAGAAAATCTGGATCCTAGACAGGTGGTTTCCCAAAATGCCCCTGAAGTTCTACTTATTTACGATTTTACTATTCTTGATTTTTCATCTTTCTTAACAATTTTCTATACTTTCTTTATATCATTAATTATCATTATTCTTAGTCTCTCATTACCCATGTATCTGAGAAAAATAACCTTTAAATTTAAAATTATACTAATTCCTTAAACTGAATAATTTATATCGGTGTTATCGATTCAATACTTAATAAAACTGCCTAGAACTGCATCTAAATTTTCAGCTATTACAATAGCCTCTTAAAAATATTATAAAAATCGATTACCGATAATGTTGTTGATTATCATTCTTATAGTTTTTCGAGTAAAATTTTTCTTGAATAATCTTTTTATACTTTCTAAAACCATTTTGATCCATTTACTATTCAATTAACTCAATTTCCACTGCTATGATTCACTTATGTCCATAAAGTCTTGTAGGATATTATACTCTACCTCCCTTCACTAAAATTCATCCTTGAATTTTATGATCTATTATCTTATTTATCAGTATACATCCCTCAAATTGTCTACAAATAATTTTGCATTCAATTCTTTATATTACTTATTAATATCCTTATACTGATACTCTATTTTCATGGTTTCCATATCATTTGTTATCATTACATGATCCATAAATATTAAGCAATTTGATACTTAAGTTTCTAATATACTATATCTCAATAACTTCAATCTCTTGTTGATATCATTACACTTCATTACGCATTTACTTATAGCTAAATCTCAATAATCATTTACACTCTCATTGTTCCTTAATATGTCGCCGTACTTAATCATTATAAATTGAATCTGTAATGATCCCTTCATTATAGTCATATTCTTAAGTCCTCGCTATATCTCAATGAATTCACATTTTCATTATTCAAAACCATTCATCACTTATACCTTTTAACTTATAATTTGCTTAGTATTTCTTAATAACTACAAATGTCCATTGCTTGAGATCAATTATCACTTATCACTAAGCCATACTACTATAGACTGCAACTGTCTATTTTCTATATTTCTAATTACCTCACTTACTCATTATTTTTATCGCACATAATTACCTCACTTACTCATCATTTTTATCGCACATAATCTATTGCCTAATTAATTATAAGAACAATATTCTTTTTACATTATTACTCATAACACTTATTGAAGTTATATTACTTTTGAGATCACTATTAAGGGTTTTCATAATCCACTATCATCAATAAATTATAACTAAGTCTTTATTACTCAATGGTATAAATTTCTTAATCACATACTTAATATTTCACTGAACTTTATCACCTATAGCCTTCAATTCTTTATTATATATCTTTATCCTTTCCATTTATTATCACCTATTACCAATATATATTAAACACTTCTTTCTATACTTTTATAGTATATATATATATATTTATATATGAATTAAAGGATGAAGATCATAACGGACAATGCATATATCAATATTAAAAAATGACTTCAAATAACGAGACATAAATCCTATACTCGATGGTACCCTTAATATCTTATTGACATCTATGACATAGATCCATTCTAAACTTTATTTCTGATACCACCTTTATCACATTCCACTTTTGAAATATGACGGTCTTAGGGTAGGGGTAAACATAAAGTCATCGAAAATCCATAGAACCCGTTAATATGCCAAATAAAATTATTTATACTTGTAACCATTAATTTGTATTTAAATTCTACTTAACAATTATTAATCTTACAGAAATTTTTCCAAAGTTTCCTTTGTATTTTCAATCTATTTCTCATGATATATCCATCACATTACATAACCTGTATAGAAACTACACTCTCAATTTTTCGCTATCCTTATAAACTCAACTTCACAATTCATTAAACCATTTATAGTACTTGTATAATCTTAACTTCAATAACTTATTCACATCATTCACATCTCATTTTAAATGTAACTTTCATTAAGCATAGCAGTCATGTACACACATAGTATCTTTTAAAAGTTACACACACAACTACCTACCCAACAGTACCATGGAGCTCTAAGAGAATATAAATATGATTCCTCAAAACAAATAATTTCATTAGAGTTCCTGACATCCCAAGTCGGAGAAAAGAATAACTTGGAAAATAGCCACCACTACAACCTTGCTCCTAAAAAATAATAAATAACCACGAGGTGAGTATAATAATACTCAGTGAGTTAAATATACATCATTAAACATAATGGCTAGGTAGATAACAATAAATGAGAAAAACAAATGAAAAGTATCAAGTTGCACATCAAAGGTTATCATTTTGCACACCAAATACCTTAGGTAGAATACATGGATTTCAAGCAATATTGGGTAATCATGTTATAGGTATCATATTCACATGTAGAAATGATAGATATTGGGCCTTACACATATATCACATTTAACTTTCATTTTCACATGAAACTTTGAGCATGTATCACATGTAAATCATGTAAGGCGAGTCAAGCCTAATGCTAGGACAAGTCCCTTCCTAGCTATGGTAAACACTATAAAGAAATCATTATGCACAATGTCGATGATACATATCCACTACCTCATCGATAAGGTAGCTCTGTCAATTCCACATATAAAGGTTAATGGGAATAGTAACAATATCATATAGTTATATGGAAACATTAAGGTACAATGAACATTCAATGGGTACACTTGGTTGCTCATTTAACATTCGGAGTCATTACATTTCAATAAACATGTGATGGGTTTCATACTTAGCACAAAGATGATCGATCAATAACATATATTGTGACATTTGATTGCACATTTGGTGTGCATAACTTCAGGGCCAATTTGGTTGGATTTTTGTTGTAGTTTTAGCAAAGTCCATAATTTTTATAGTATGATCATATGGCAAATAGCACAATGACAATATCAAACTCATTTAGAATTCAAGAATAAGGTGACAACAATTGGATTAAAATAAAAGAAAAATTAAGGTACTTTAGACATGGTGCATTCAGCCAGCGTATTCAAAGGAAGATAATGAGTTCCAAAATTTCACATAAGGTTTTTAACATGTATAATGACATATATTTAACTCAGCTCAATGGTTAGATTGGCCAAAACTCTTTATCTTGACTTTCAATGTTCCAGGTAAGCACTTATGCTTCAACTTTGCTATTCCTTCATCTTTTTCACTTTCTTTTTTAACTACAATCAATTAAATAGTATATTAATAGTTAATTCTAGTGAAATTTCTAATTATTTAACTTATTTTACATTTTCCCCAAATTCTAGAGTTTTAGGATCTAAGATTTTTCCTTTAATATTCCTTACTGGCAGGCTGAACAATTATGCCTATAAATCATGCTACACAAGTCAAATTGCTTTGATTCTTTTTCCTACTTAAAGTAGACATCTCAAGTTCTAACATATCTAAAATTTAGATTTATTTAAGCACTAAAAAACATATGGTGATTGTTTGAATTCAACCTTACTGTTCTATAACTTCCATTTGGGTAGCTAACGCTAATATGTTTTCATATCTTAAAATACAAATCCAATGATAAAACCATTTTACAAGATTCTAGAAAAGATATAAATCAAAAATTTTTATGTTGAATACTTTACCTAATTCAATCTCTAAAGTCCTCTAAAAATAAAACACAGTAGCCTTTTTATTAAACCATTCATTCGAGTCAGTCTCAATTTTTACTTAATATCTCTTTTTCTACTTTGAATTTCACAAAATATTTTTACAGGCATATAAATAACACATATATCTTCAATTTTCATGTTTTGTATTTTTCCAAATTCATTTCTTCAAGTCATGTAATTTATTCTATAATTTTCTTACTTGATACAGATTTCATAATCTCAAACCCTAATCCAATTTTTAACTTCTTTCATATTCTATTGCTTACTCAACTTAATTAATTCAATTCATTAAATATTCAAGTTATAACACTTATAAATTAAATTAAAGAACTAAGTTTAAGAATTTACCTTAGATGAATCTTTTCTTCTTTTCTCTTCTAAAATTGTTTGATTCCTAGTTCTTCAATCTTCCTACTTCAACTTCTTACTTCTATCTAACTTGAAATTTTTTATTCTATGGATGGAAGTTGGAAAAATATTCTTTGGAGTTTCACTAATAATGGTTCGGCCACACTCCCTCCCAATAGTTAGCCTTATCTTTCCTTTTTTATATACCAAAGCTAATAGGAAAATTTTGAATAATGAAGAAAAACTAGAATTTTCTAGATTCAGGACAATTGTTAATCTTCTAATGAAATAAAGAAAAATATCACAAATAAATTTCTCCCTTCACTTAAGTCATGGCCGACCACTCCAAGTATTTTTCCTTGGAAAAGTCTAGATAATTTTGTATAAAAATAAATTTAGACTCGGTGGATCCCACAACTTTAGGTAATTATACTTTGACCCAAAATTTTTTCATAATTCATAAATATAACCACAAATATTTTTAATTTCTTTTAATTAAGTCCTTAAATTATTTCCATTCAAGTTCTATGGAACCTTGTATTTCCTATTATATCTTAATTCAATATAATTAATCAACTTTAATGGCTAAAGAATTTTTATTCCGAACTTGTTTCGATAAAAACTCCAAAAATTATAAATTTTAATCTCTTTAGTTTCACGTATCTTCAATATCCATTTCCAATCATCTTTAATACTATACTCACTTAAATTTTATTTTAATTGGTCCATAATCTATATATTTAAGTTATATGAAAGAAACTTAAATAAAATAATTGTTAAAAATTAATTAAAAATCGAGAATCGACAAATGCTCCAAATTAGATTTTTTCTCATTACTTTCTTCTTATTCACTATTCATTTGCCTTTTTTTAACTTCATATTGATCCTCAAATTATTTTTCCTTGATAACTTAAGGTATCCTCAATCAATTTTATAAAGATACTCTTAAAAATATTATAAAAATCAATCACCGATAATGTTGCTTATTATCATTTTTATAGTTCTTTAAGTAAAATTTTCCTTGAATAATCTTTTTATACTTTCTAAAACTATTTTGATCCATTTACTCCTCAATTAACTTAATTTCCACTGTTGTGATCCATTTGTGTCCATATAGTCTTGTAGGATATTACAGCAATAACATTTAAAGGCAAACAATTCCTCCTATTTATTTATCCATCAAAATCCAAGGACATGCATTATGTCATGCCCTTATCCATAGTCTTTTATGCTGTCTTATTTATTTTATCTAGATGGTCTAGGATTAAAATTTTTTGTTACCCTATGCCTTTAGGGCATAGGGGTAAAATTTTTTGGGTAATGCAATAAAAAGTTTGTTTACGTTTATCAACTATCTAAACAACTAGCTAATGAAACTGGTTTTTTCTAGTCCCTAGCGAAGTTGCCCAAATGTGGCGTCTTTTGTGGCAACAATTCAAGTACTATTTAACACTAATCTTAAAGGAAAACTGTAAGGATTAACCAAATCAAGGAAATGAGTCACCACTCGATTTAAGGTGTAACTGAGACCACAAATACGATGCATTTTCTTCTTCTAGAAAATGAGTAGCAATTTTATCCTTGGCAAAGTACTAGGTTGTCTTATCCAAAGATTCAAGTATAGAAACTAAATATGTATTGAGGAAGGTATTAGGCACTCCAGCCCATTTGGCCAAAATAGTCAACCCTCATTCTAAGCTAAAAGTTTTAATAGAAGACAATTAAGACATACTTTAACAATCAATTCAAATGTGCATCACCTAATAATTCATGAACCACAAGGCAAATAAATAACTCCATCATGTGACCTATTTTCATATAAATTCCAAACTTATGTAAACTAATCCTAATACATTCATTTAAATATGATTTTTAACTACTAATGATTTGTATTTTAAATTCATGATAAATTTAATATTCATTCAAATTCAAAATCATGAAAAGAAAATCATATGGATTGTCTCCAATCCATATGATTATGCAAAGAATCTCACATATTAAAACAAATAAAAATTAATAAATAAGAAAGCACCCTAACCTGGATACACCAAGGTCCTAATAAATAGCCCTCAGGCTTCCGTCTTCTTGATGATTTTGGAATTAATTTGGGTTCAAGAGCATTGATACTTAATGAAGTTGCCCGTCCACCAAAATTGTTTGAATCAATTTCATTGATTCAAATAATATACTTCTTTATTTAAAGAACTTAATCAAGAAGCTTCTTGATGTGTTTTTTTATAAGACGTTTGAAGAAAAGGACTAAAATTCTAAATTAAATTTCATTTTAGTTTCTTTGATTATGAAGAAAAGACTTTAATTCAAAAATATCTTCTTAATTTCAAAAAACAATTGAAAGATTTTGATTCAAAAGAAAAATAAGTTTCAATTACCTAAAATAATTTAACAATTTTAAAGTTAATTTAAATCTCAAATTTAAATTCAAGTTTTAATTTCAAAGCTCAATTTTAAGGTTTTCAATCTCAAAATCTCCACCAAATTTTGACTAGAATCTTTCGATCCTTTAGCAAGTGAGGGTGAAGAGGATATTTATAGGCTCCAAGAACCTCTTCGCCTTATTCTAAATATGATGAATACTTGGTGTGCAAACTACATATTTACTTTTTAGTTTATTCAAGTTCCAAAATAAGTTTAGATTTCTAAATAAAATAACCAAGCATTTCCTAAATAGCTTAAAATTACTTGCAAGCAAAATACTTACAAATTTCCTACTTTGTTTTAATGAAAAACTTATTTTTTAATAAAATACTAAAAAGAAATAATATTTAAATAATAATTAGGCACTAAAATAAGCTTGGAGGCCTCAAAAAAGGGATAAAAAGTATCATGGAGCGGGACACGAGCCTAGAGCGAGTCCTCACTATGTGCATGAGGATACAAGGTTAGGTGGCCCTACACTGGGCCGTGTGGCCCTGCATGCTCCTTAACAAGGTCGGGCAGCCTAGGAGAAGGGCCATGGACAGCCTCTGGTTTGGCATGGGCCCATCGGTCTTGTCGTGTACAGGTCTGTTGGCCTTCCGCACACTCGATTTCATTTTCGAACCTCCAAACTTGACCAAAACTACCTAAAATGATTTTAAACAGTATTTTAACTGTAATATCTGCCATTTTGTAGTGTTTTTATTAATTTTGTATATTTGGAGAATTAATAAATTTCAAATGAGAATGTTTGAGAATTTCAGAAATTTTTTATTTAATGCAGTTGCAGGATTTTGTGATGATAATTTCATATTCTTAAAGGCATAATTTGATAAAGTGTAAAACATAAATGTTGTGAGTTTATGTCTTTACTATAATTATGTAAAATGGTTTGGCAAAATTCTGTGTAAGTGATGAGTTATGTTTGTTTGAATAAGACTGGTCTGGTTGAGTATTCCTGCAGGAAGTCAGTGTCATTTTAAAATTATTGGGAATGACTGAGACATAATTAGCTAAAAGTGTAAACATAAAAAATGTTCTTTTGTGTGTTGTGATGATGTCAGTAAAATTTTAGCATTTTTGGATAAGTTTATCTCAGTGGAGAGTAGTTTTTCTCAAGGTTGTTCGGTTGGATTTTGAGGCAAAAGTCTGGGTGACTTTTGGAGAGTCACCATGGCCTGTTTGTTGGTCCTTATGATTTGAAATTTTGATATGTTGTGCCCCTATATGTTTATTTTAAGTGGAAGAAAGAATTAGTAAGTTTGAATATTTGTAGCTCATTTGCGAGTTGGTTAAGTGTGAGATGCTCAGAAAAGGTTTAACTTAGAGAAGTTTTGGTGTGATGAGCCGGCAAAATGCGAAGTAGCATTTTGCGAGCTGACAATGCGAAGTGGCAAAGTAGTGAGATGAGATTGCTAAGGTGATAATTGGCGAAGAGGCATATGCGAGGTGGCATGTGCGAAGAGGTTTGGCGAAGAGAGTTTGGCAAAGAGGTTTGGCGAAGAGGAAAGGCGAGGTGGCATTATGCAAGGAGGCATTATGCGAAGAGGGAATGTGTGAAGTGGCAGTTCATGAAGAGGCAGTTCGCGAAGAGGCGAGGAGGCGAAGAAGCGAAGAAGCATTGCCGAGGTGGCATAAGCGAGGAAGAGTTCGCGAGGAGAGTTTAGCAAGCTGGAAAGTGCGAGCTGGGAAATGCGAAGTGGGAATGGCGAGCTGGCTTAGGCAAGGTAGCTTTGCCGAAGCAAGATTGCCGAGGCGAGCTGGCCAGCATGTTTCTGGGACAGTGGTCTATTTAAACCCCAGCAGCCCAGAATCGTTTTCACGATTTTTTCTTTCTTTCTTTCTTCGTGATATTCAGTCTTTTCTCAGAGTTAGATTCATTTTATTTTCTAAGGCATTAATACCCAAACTAATGCATTAGACTTCTAGATTATTCAAGATTAAGGCAAAAATCATCAGATTTGAGTAAGGAATCACAAGAATTTCAGTTTGAAGGAAATAAGGTAAATTTTCTTCTTAAGTTATTTTCTTTGGATTTATTTAAGTCTATGGGTTAGGATAATTAATATTGGGTATATAGAATTTATTACAAGTAATCTGAAGCTATTAATGGTAATTAATGTGGGAGAAATCAGAATGTTGAGTCTTTCATGAATAGTAACATGAACAGTAACTCTGAAAATTTAATGCAGATTTTCTTAAAGAGATAAACAAAAATTGTTATTGGGAATTAAGAATAGAGACTCTAAGAAAATTAATTATTAGGAAATCATGATAAATATTATTGATTTGGAGAAAACCCTAATTTTGTATATTTGGGAAAAATTCTTAGGAGGAGGAAATTACATTAATTGAAGAGTAGAGTTGGAATTTGCTAGAGGAAATTTCAAGAGAAATTATATTAAGGTAAGTATGAACGTCCTATTTGATTTTTGTTCTTTGAAATTAAAATGACCAAGTATTCTTATATTTAATTATCCTATTGTATATATTTATATACTTTTATAATGAGAATGGCTTGATCAACCTTTTTGGATCAAGTCTATATATTTCTTGCTTGTAAACCCGATTTGAATGATGTTATATGATGATGGTCTTGTGACCAATATACTTCTTATGTGATTGAAACCCATGAAACATGAATAGAACGCTCTTCCCAATGAGAGTAAATTCATTAGTCCATAGTGCACTTTGGGAGCCCAGCTGATAGGGTTTTTATCAGTGTTCTACCTAGAGGGAGCCATGAGATCTAGGCGCATACCTGGCCAAGCATGTGTGCACGTTAAGGTAGCAAGGCTACCGATACGTATGTTATGATATGAGATCAGTTCTATCAGATGAGATTTGATAATGCCATTCTTTGTTGGCATTCCATGTTCTAAATACGAACCATGATTTGATTCATGATATGATTTGATATAGCCATATTATTATGAGTACCATGTTTCTTACAAGTAAAGCGTATTATTCTTTCATACCTATATGTATAAATTATTGTTCATGACCATGATTCGATATTCAGATTTTTAAATTGTAATGTTCATATCTTACTGAGTTGAAGGCTCACTCCTCTTCTGCAGATTTTAGATGATAGCATAGCTCGAGAAGGAGCTAATAGAGAAGATCCAGCTTCTTGATCCATTCTCCCAAGAAGATTCATTGTAATCACTTTTGAGATATTTTGTATATTTATTTAATGATGTTATGACACCATATGTAATGGGAGTATACCCTAGACCTCCGTAGTTAGTCATTCGAGGATACTAGTATATTTTGATGTATGATTGTTATCTTGATGGGTACTCTTGTTCCTTAGTGATGTGGGATGCATCTTTTGATCATTAAGGAACAAGAGAAAGATATGAAATGATAATAGAAAG
>CANXYC012395996.1:0-12301 GCA_948193065.1 Aleurites moluccanus | reverse complement strand
TATGTAGTCGTCTTCAAATTGGTTCGAATGGTCCAAAGGGTTTCTGAAAAATCTTGTGGCATACTCTTTGGTTATCCTTTACCATATTTTGGATGTTCATTTTAATGATCTTATTTGTTGCCTTTGTCTGTCTATTATCTTGTGCATAACACGGACGAGAATGAACAAGCTTGATGTCAAACTCCTTGCAAAATCCGTTTACTTCTTCCTTTATGAACACAATCCTTTGGTTGGTCGTTATTGTTTAGGGTAAAATAATTTAATGAAGTATATGCTCTTTAAAGAATTTAATGACAGACTGTTGATTTACTACCTTAAGAAACTTCTTCAACCCACTTTGAAAAATAATCAGTCACAACCAGATGAAGGAATGTTGTTTAAATAAAGGTGGATATTTTTTATTTATCACATCCACTGAAAGGTCATGGCTTGATTATTGAGGGTAGTTCATAGGCCTTAGACAACTAGATAAGGCTATGCTTTTGGCAAGCTTCGCATCCCTTAGCATATCTAATGCAATCTTTTCCATGCTCGGCCACTAGTAGCAATGATGTTCCAAAAGTTTCCTCATTAATTATTCCAAATTGATAAGCTATTGTCAAACCTTTATGTACATCGTCCACAGCTAACATTACTTCTTTAGGGTAGAGGTGTAGCAATAACTTTCCATTAGGGTGTCTTTTATATACTTCTCCTTCATCTTATTAAAATCTTGGCCCAACAAATTTAGTTTTGTGATCTACCCCGTGGAAGTATCCTTCAAATATTCAATCAACTTGTGTGGTCTTTTGTAGCAATGTTTTGGTTTTGTTAGGCTCGCAGTCTTAAGGAATACAGTATGGATAATCCAAACAGAAAAAAGGAGCCGCCACTCAGTTTTTTAAATGTTACCAAGACCATATTTGAAAAGGATTTTATTCCTCTAGAAAATAAGTAGCGACTGTATCCCTGGCAAGCACCAAGTCACCTTACTTAGAGATCTAGGTAAGAAAATTGAGTAGGGATTGGAAAAAGTATTAGGCACTCCAATTCATCTGGCTATCACAGCCAACTTCCAATTAAACTAAAAGTTTTCAATAAAAGAGAACTTGGATGTACTTTTAATTATGAAAAGTTTATATAGGCAACATTATATGAGTTAATAATCAAAAGAAATAAATACTTCAAATAAAGAAAAATCACACTAGTCCTAAAGAAATGGAAGGATAAATGAGTTCACTAAGCAACCTAGCAAATAACGACACAATCCATAAAAGGTAATTATTTCCATACAATACTTTCATCTAGTAACCTAATAAAAAAGGGAAGTTGGAATGATTTACAATCTCATTAACTTATAAAAGGCCTATTTTAAGGAAAAGGGATGAGAATTGATTACAATCTATCAATTAATATAAAAGTATATGCTAAAAAAAGGAAAGGAGAAATGACCTTTGATTGTTCAATCATTAAGATGGCATTTGTTGCCACTAACTTGCCTTTAGGCTTAAAAGCATCTAAACCTATTTCTTTTAGCAAATAATTGGCCTTATTGGCCTTATAATATTCACTTCTCCATGGGAGATTTCTATATGGTTAGTCTAAACAAGCATATGCAAATACAATATTTGCAAATAATAAGCAAATGTATATACATCAATCTTACTTTTATGAACCTATTCTAATCATCATGTTCAAGTTCATGTACATGTGATTTACTCAAAATATTAATTAGAAACAATAGCTAATTTACATTATTTTATCATATATTTTCAATTTAAAAGCAAACTAATCATGCCAACATAATCACATAAACTAATCATACAAAATCACATATTTTGACATTAAAATATCTCATTTATTGTTGGACCCTTTGGGCTTGATATTGATTTTGATGATAACAAAACATGTTGATTATGTTAATTATACTAACAATTTATTTGAGTTAGTTAAGGCATGAGAAATCATGACCTATGCTAAAATATAGGTTTAACTCATCTAATGAATCAACAAGTTCAATCAAATGTTGCACCTTGTGTAGATTATTCAGATGATGAACCCTATATGGATGAAAATATATGGATGTATAATTTTAGGAACATAAATTAGATTGAGCATTGGACATTGGAAAAGGGACATATGAATTTTTAAATGAATTATGCTCAAACTGACATACTAAGATAAAACAGTTGAGGCAATTTTAAAATATTTTTGTGAATTATAGAAGAAGAATTTGTATATGATATTTCATATAATTGAATCTTTGGATGTATAATTTCATATGAAAAAAGAATCAAGTGATTCTGATTTCTACAGAAGGAGAAATTGAAAAATTAGTGAAGTATGCTCAAACTGTCTTGCATATTTAAGCAATACAAAGTTTGGATTTTTTTCAGAGTATGAAGATAGATGATTTTAGAGTTTTCATAAACTATAAAGTTGTAGTTTACATCGTGAAGTTTCCAAAAAAAAATAAATCATGATTTGGAGTTGTATATCTCAATATATGAATGAATTCGTGCTCGTTACCAATCAGTCGCAGTCGCTACTGAAAAGTCCTGAAGATCCAGTAACTCAAGTTTGGGAAATGAGCTAAGTAGCGCCTGCTATACTTTTAGTAGCCCCCGCTATTCTGAAAATTCAGCAATAAAAACTAGCCATTGAAAAAGTATCAACCGCACTTTTTGGCATTAAATGAAGTCAAACGGCTATATTTCATCCAATGCTATAAATATGACTTGGTAAGAAGCTTAAAAATAAAAGAATAATAATTGAGAATCTAGTATTGAGATATTGCACCAAATCATTCATATTTATAGTTTGAAAAGCTTATTTATTGTAAAACTATTTTTGTGAGATATTAGTTGTAAATCTTTGAGTTAGTTGAGACTCATTGATTGTTTGAGAGTTGGGAAAAAGTTAAAGAGGATTTTTCTTCTTCTCATCTCTTGTAATTCTTAAGGGTTTGAATTTGAGTCATAGTAAAACACTTGTATAGGTTAGAGTATAAGCCTTTGATAAAACACTTGTGAAGGTTTGAAGTGTGAGTCTTTGAAAACACTTTGTAAGGTTTGAGTGTGAACTTAAACATTTGAGTTTGATCTTGCACCCATAAAAGAATCAAGTAAAATACTAAAGTGTGTCTTGAGGAGTGGACATAGGCAAGTATTGGCTGAACCACTATAAAATTCTTGTGTTTGATTTCTCTCTTCCTTCCTTCATCTTATTAATTTTTAATTTACCCTTCATTTGTCATTCCAACTAATTCACTTCCCCCCCTTTTAGTTGCCAAAAGAATTTTCATTTATCATAATAAACTTAATAGGACAGTAGCTAATTTTTATTATTTGATCATATAATGTTGATTTAAAAGCAATTAGAGTATGTCAATGCTATTATATAAACTAAGCATATGAAATCTCATGTGATTATATCAAAACAAATCATTTAACTTAATAAAATTAATATGGCAATAGTTAATCGCCCTAAATATGATAACATAGTGATCATTAACAAGCATTCCATCATGCCAATATCTTTACAATAATCAAACAATATGCAAAATAACATCCTTGAAACCTAAATTAAACAATTTAATCTAATTTTCATTAAATAGTAGCACACTAATATGCATGACTTAAAGAACATCATACAACATTCAACCATGACCTAAATACATATATATATGAAGTTTTTTAGGCATAGACGCAAACAAATAAGTAAAAGTGCATAAAAGATATAAAAAACAATAAGGAAAGCAAGTGTTAGGAGTGTAGAGTCGCAAAGCCCATGTAGAGCCTTGAGGCCCTTGTAGGGTCGTGAGGCTCTAGGCATGAGTCGTGCGTCCCTAATGCTTGGAAGTTGTATTTTTATGAACTTTTTTCCATTCTAGCTAAGGATAGACCAATTTTAAGGTCTTTGACATTTTCAATGAACAAAATAATTTTAAAATATGCATCTAAATTCACAAAATTACTTAATTATGTATGTGTGTGTGTGTGTTTATACTTTGGTGGAAAAAAAATAGCCATGTTACAATGAAATTTTGGTTATGTTCTTTTTTATATAATAAGATTAACCATCCATTCATAATACAACATGGATTGATTACAATCATGCATATAATATTTTGATGTTAAAAGAAACAAAACAAACACATATGTAATGACAATAATCATATGAATTTTTTGACATGAGTTGCCACAAATCTATATGATCCCATAAGTCTCTACATCTTAGAAAAAAAATTTATACAAACGACAAACTAACCACAGAACACAAAGATTCGGCGATTCACCCTTATGATTTTGTCAGATTATTTGGATTCGATTTAAATTGCAAATACTTCAATACAAAATTAATTCCTTATTCTTGAAAGAAGATTGAAATAACTC
Organism: Aleurites moluccanus; assembly: GCA_948193065.1. Taxonomy (NCBI): domain Eukaryota; kingdom Viridiplantae; phylum Streptophyta; class Magnoliopsida; order Malpighiales; family Euphorbiaceae; genus Aleurites; species Aleurites moluccanus. The sequence continues at coordinate 7,928 of CANXYC012395996.1, read as the reverse complement.
TTGATTTAAAGGAGAATTTTCTTCTTTCTGCAAAACACAACCAAGAAATAATTCGTGTTGTGTTTTAACAAGAAGATTTTAAGAAGAAAATCATATTTGAATTCCAGAAAATATCTCTTAATTCTTTAGTTTTCGAAAGCCACAATTAGTATTGATTTTATATTATTGTTTTTTTAGTTTTTCTCAAAATTAAAAAGGTTAAAAGAATCTCTTATTTCTTTGAGGTTACAGTAGAAAATAAAACTCTTAAAAATTTGGAATATTCAGAGGAAAAATAGTCCAAGAAGAGTATATAAAAATGATCATTCTCTATGAAGAATGATGGGGTATTTATAAGGAAAAACCTAAGAGATATTCCTAAATAGTTTAACCCTAGAATATGTATTTTTAGTAAGATATTTTCCAAAATAATTTAAAAGACTCTAAAATAGTTATTAGGAAGACTTCTTGTAAGCCAAGTACTTACAAACTTTCTCTTTAACTAAAATAAAATCTATGATTTTAAAATAAAAATAAATAGGAATTTAAAATAAAAATACATTATTTCATTTAAAAGTAAAAATGAATTTTAATAAAAAAAATCCAAATAGAAAAATGGATCTGGAGGACCAAAAAATAAGAAAATCGGATCACGGAGTAGATAACATGCCTGAGGAGAGCGGTTGGGCTTTGAGGTCAATTCAAGGCTTTGAGGATCTAACACAGGGTCTACAGCCCTAGCTAGGTAGTGAGGCCCTAATGCAGAGCCATGAGGCTCTGTATCTAGGCTTGGCAACACAATTTGCATGGGCACGATGCCTCCTTCTAAGCCCATTTGCCCTAACCTTGATCCTCCGATATTACCCTGAAATCCTTTTCAAATCCAAACTCGAATCCTCAATTTTTAGGCATAAGCCTTAGCAATCTCATTGGTTCATTTTTATGTAAAACATGATAGAATAAAAATTCATTTAATCATCTTCCCAATAAGGAACTTAAATTTGCATCTTGATATTTGATGCATCATCATTAGGCTTTGACTCAGACTTAAGCGTGATAAATTTAAGTGTCTACAGTGTTGTACCTTTGATGATTTTGATGATGTTAATAAAACCTCCTTAATTTATTTTGTGCTATGTAAGCGTATTATATGTTCTCTTTAAGTGTTTTTATTAGGAAAACAATAGAGCAACACCAAAAGTTGATTAAGTATAATTGACAAACGTAATGCCCCTGACAATTTTGGAATGGCCGTGACGCTCCAACTGGAAAAATTGATCAGAGACACAGAGAGCAAATTCAAGCCCAAGTTGATCAAGCATAATTGAAGGACATAACGCCCTTGACAATCTTGGAACGGCCATTATGATCTAAATGGAAAAAATTGAACAGAGACACAGAGAGCAAATTCAAGTCCATTATGTTTCAACATGGAATGCCCCTGACAGAGTAGGAACGCCTGTCATAATCTAGCTTCCAAAAAATGGTCAAAGACTCAAAAGAAAAGTTCAAGCCCATTACAAATTATTCAAAACCGTTATAAGATAATGCATAACGACCATTATGTTTCCATAACGCCCATTATGGATAAAGAACCTGTCACATCAAACAGATCTATTCAAAAATTATAGCCGTTGGAACCAATTTTTAAGACAAATCTTGTGTAGCCAGAACGATCATATTTATTTCTCAAGGCTTGAAAATTATAAATATGTGATTATTTGAAGTTGGAACAACTTATGAAATTCCTTTGGAAGGCCTAAAAAGACAATTTCATTTATTTTAGTTTCTCTACTATGTTTTTCTATTATCTTTGAACACTTGTGCTATAAACTCATTTGTTTTATGTTCAAAGCTTGTAAAGCTATTTGTACTTAATCTTATATCTTTCAAATAGTTTAGTTTGAGTTATAGAGATATTTGTGATTCTCTAAATATCAATTTGTACTTGATATTATGGTTTATATCCCACTGTAAGGGTAAAATTCTGAATAACTATTTGTAAGGGCAAAATCCCAGATAAACTAAGTTGTAAGATATTGGGTTGTGAACACATTGGATATTGGAACCTCAATATTGGTTGAATATTGAGAGAAGTGGACGTAGGAGAAACGATCTTCATTATGTCAACTAGCAAATGCATCGGAACCTTTTTCCAAACTATGCAAATACCCCTTCCTTAGAAAAGTTTTTTAATTAGATGAAGATTCATTAGTTCAACCAACGAATGCATTGGGAACCTTTTTCCAGACATTGTAATTATTCCTCCCTTAGAAGTCTTCTAACAAAATATGATCTTCGTTAGGTCAAATTAGTGAATGCATTGGGAACCTTTTTCCAAACAATGCAAATACCCTTCCTTTAGAGAAGTCTTCTCATGAGATAACGATCTTTATTAGGTCAATCAGCAAATGCATTGGGAACCTTTTTTTAGACAATGCAAATACACCTCTTTCAGAGAAGTATTCTAATGAGATTACTAGCTTCATTAGCTCAACCAGCAAATGCATTAGAACCTTCTTCCCAAAAATACGAGTGCATTTGATTTGTTCTCTCCCATCTAGGGTTTTCCATGTTTAATTTTCTATTAGATCCTCTCCAGTTCTACTTCATTGTATGGTCCTTACCTTTCTTCTTTTGCATTTAGATGCCCACATTTCTTCTTTTTCATTTGGGTCCTCACCTTTTCTTAATTCTAAAGATTTCTTCTAATTGTCTTAATTAAGTACTAATCAAGTACTTAAGGATTCTTCCAATATTCTTTTGTTTACTTTCAAGATTCTTCTTTTTCTCTTCCCAAAAGTCTCATTCAATGCAACCCATTTTCAAGACAAGTGTGGATGTTGAAATTTCTTTTCCAACTTTCTTTTCTTCTAATCGTGGTTACAATTTTTGAGGCAACTTTTTAAACTTCCAATATGCTTCTAATTTCAAGATAATGGACTTCCTCCTTTAAAGGAAACTTTCTCTTCTTTAAAAGAAATGTCCCATTTTCAAAATAATGGTTTTCATATTTCAAGATAGCTTTTACTTCTTTCAAAACAACCCATTTTCAAGATAATGTGTTTTCATCTTTTAAAGCAACTTTCTCTTCTTTCCAAGAGATTACCCATTTTCAAGATAATGGTTTTATCATTCATGATAACTTTTGCTTCTTCCAAAATATTCCATTTTCAATACAATGGGATTCTCCTTTCAGGGCAACTCTTTTCCCCCATCTTCTTCAAATTTTAAAAATTCCCAACTCACTTGTATCCATCTATAGATACCCTAACCTCTTGATGACATTTCCATCACATCATTCATTTTTCTAATGTAAGAAAATCTTTCTTCATCTATCTTTTTCTTTGCAAGCAACTCTTATTCTCCTTTTAATTTCTTTTACCATAGAAATAGGATCATCTTCTCAAACCCCAAAAAAATTTAAAAGGATAGCCCTTTCTTCTCTTTCAAACTTCCAAAAGGTGGAACCTTTATTAAGACAACATGTTTTCTTTTCCTTGAATAGTAAATAAAGGAGAATAAATCCCTCTTTTATGTGCTCTTCCAACCTATTCTTGCATGGGATCTCTCATCAAAATTAAATATGGTAGGTGTGATATGCATTAGGCTACAACTTGGTATGATTATCTACCAAGAGTGTTGCAATAAAGAATAGACTCAACTTGTATCGACACTTTCATCTCTAGTCTTTCATCTTCAGTCAAGCAAGTCTAAGCAATTCTACAGTAACTTCACTTGCTCCAAAGTGACGTATAAAAAAGTAATAGAATGGATCCTAAATAGCTTTTGATAGCAGATGATTTGTACCATCGAGATAATACCAAATAATTTCCCACTACCAGATGATTTGGTATTGAGATGGGGTACCAATGTCTGATCATAAACTCCATTCACACTTTTCGCCTTCCTATTGATGAAATGACCTTCTTCCATTAGATTTTGCTATCATTATGGGCATTTCTTTCAAGGGTGAACCTGTCCCCTTTGACATTTGTCTATGCGAAGGTGACTCCCTAGCTCAAAAGGAGTACTTTAAGCCCCTTGTTGGTATAAAACTCACTCCTAAGTATTGATCCATCTCATACACTAAATTGAAAAGGTTAGTTTGAAACAAACCCATCAATTCTCATAAGCTTATTGATTAATAAGTTTGGTGCTTCCTTTATTATCTTTTTGGCACTATCCTTTTTTCCAATAGTTCCAATACAGTGGATCCTTTTTCTTACCATCCTTAAAGGATCTTTTTAAAGTAAATCACATGAATTGGGGTTCCCCGGATCTTTCTTACCTTTAATCATATATATATCAAGCGAGTAGAAAAAAGGTTGTAATAGGCGGCTATTGGTGGGCAATTAAGGTAAGTTCTTTTTCATTGCTTTTCAATTTCCATTTTTTGCACAATTTTGGAGTCATGCTCACATCCTTTTTCCTTCTATATATGAATGTATGAACTGAGCATCTTCAAATGCCCTTCCTTCTCAAAGGAAGTAAAAATTATACAATCCTATAATGATGAGGATTTGGATCAAGATGATATTGCTTTAAGAAATTTCATTCCAATAAGCAAGCTTGGATAGGAAGCAAAGTTGTTTCAAAAGCTTCCTTTCAATTCTTTAGGCAAAGACTTAATTCCCTAACTTGGGATGAGGTAAGTCACAAATCTTTGTGAAGGCTTGATTAATTTTGAATACCATAAATATTGCCCCTATGAATATATAACTTTTACACCCTTATTCCCACATCGTTTGTTTACAAAGTTGCCTCTCCAAAGCTTAACTATATAAACAAGCTCACAAATCTCATATCGGAGAATTACAAAGTTGAGCTTCCAACTTTCTATTATAAATAGAGCCTCCCATCCTTCATTCCAACTCATCCCATGGTTGTTAGTTGATAACTCTTCTCTCAATCTTCTAATCTTCTTTCTATTTTTCTCCTTAGTTCACCTATTTGAGTTCCATTGGACTTTGAATTAGGTTTTTTTAAATTGCTTTTATTTATTTATTTTCTTTCTAATTCATTTACGAGGTGACCAAGTTGATTCTCTTTAAATCAATTGAAATTTATTTTGAACATTTTGGGACATAATTTAAATATCTTTGCATTAGAAAGTGGAGCTTTGATCCAGTAGAATATTCCATCCTACTTCAAGAAGATACAAGGTAAAATATCTAACTCTTCTTTTCAATTAAAGTTTTCCTCATCTCTTTCTTCTTCTAAAATCACCAGAAAATGATAAAATCAAACAAACCTTCCATTTCAAAAATTAAAAGAACTGCGTGAATTTTGATTCCCATTCGAAGGGATATGCATGCATATTTGATTCAAGTAGCAAATCTAAATTAAAATAAACAATTCTCTCTTTTATCACCTTCTTAATTTGAGAAATGTGTAACTTACCTAGAATCCCATAAGGGCTAAAGAAAGTATCTCCTATCTTTATTTTTTATTGTAATTTTTCTTTTTCAATTACTTTAAATTTATGCAAATATTTTTTTAATTTATGGTTGTATTTAATTTTTTTCATTTTATTTTATCATTCTATTATTGTTCATGAAGTTATTTTTATTAAGTTATTTTTATATTAATTAGCTAAATAAGCCGAAAACATAGTTCTTGAATCCTCTTTTATTTCAAAAAGACTAATGCATTTTTTTTTGGAATAAATAAATAAAATTGGAGTAAAATTATATTTTTTACCTTGTATTTTTCAATTAAAAATAAATTAAGGTGGCGACTCCTAAAATTATTTTCGAAAATAAAGAATTAATTTGCAAAATAAAGTAATAAGCTGCTTTAATTTTGAGATCAGATCCGGATGAGCATTTTGATTCCTAGACCAGATCGGTGCTCGAGCGAGGTCTCATACCCCCCTCTTATTTGCCTTATAGATTGTGAAATTCCCATGGGGGGATAGTGCAACCTTCCCAAATTTCATCAAATGCACAGCCAGTTTAACCACTTGAGAATTCTTCTTGGGGACTCTTCCACCCTCCAATAGTATTTAGGAGAAAAAAAATTTGGTTGGTTTCTTGTCCCCAAGGATAGGAAAATTCCTATTTCCCCTCCAACTTTTATGTATTTGACAACAACCTTGAATGAAGAAAAACTTGAAGAAGGAAAGGATTATAAACATGATTACACCACTTCGAATGAAGAAAGGGAGTATATTGATTTTATTTCATTTCATATTTTTGCTTCTCTCCCTTTACCTCTTGTTTCCATGAGCTCCCGAACTTATACAAAAAAAAAAAAAAAAGGATTCACAGTGATATGGCTAGCTCCTCCCACCCTTCCTTTCAAGCTGACATGACTCTTTCCAACTAAGAGATAGTATTTGAAAATGTTCAAGACTTATTTGATCTAGGTATAATGACCTATGATGATAGCAGGGATCTTGTTCATGAGAAATTGTCCCTAGAGAATGTGCCATTTGTTACTTTCCCTCCTCTAAATACCACCCATGTAAGCGGTCTTTATCTTATATACCTGAATTTTAAATCTTATACAAATGCAACTAATGCAAATGTGCCTTGCTTTAGGTTCCTAGAATTATGACTGAAAAGCTTCAAAGAGCACTTAATGCGGCTAAAACCTATATTTCTAACCTGTCACGAAATACAAGTAAAATAATTATAAGTGAATGTCTTATCTCTTACAAACACATGAATCCATGATATGCTTTTGATGCATGAATCCTTACTTGGATACTTTTTATTAATGCTTCCTTGAACAAAAAAAAACAAGAAGTAGAAAATGAAAGTCAAAGGTGCCCTTGGAGCTTCACCTAGTAGAATGGTGGATAGGAATCTTCTAAGTCAAACCCTAACCCATCCAAGAAGAAGTACATCGGCGATCCTAGATCATCATGAAGAGGATGAAGATGAGGGATATGATTCCCCCATATTTTGAATTGTAATTACTTGTGAAATGTAAAATTATCCATATGAACAAAAATTCTTACTTTTTGATATCCCATGAATATTTATATTCTCCAAACAAGTCCTAAGTAACATGAATATTTATTTTCAATTCAAATCTCCATTAATCAAGGAATATTTGTAAAAGATCATAGCATCTCTATCAAATTCAATCATTAAATGCATAAATCCATGGCTAAAAGGGAGTTGACAAAATCAAGAAATAAAAGTCCTAGGATGCAAGGCCTCACATGCGACCTTCCTAGGCTATGAGGCCCTTATTAGGTCATGAGGCTTTTAGCTAGAGTCGTATGGCCTTGACCCCTGGGTATGATGACATTTTCTTGATTCTTTTGTTTATTTCTTGTTTTGTTTGACTTCTAACCTGAATCTAACTCCTCTTGGGACTTGTTTTCCATTTTTTTTCACTATAAATACTCCTTCAAACTCCTCTCTTTTCACTTTAATCTTTCCACTATGGAAAGCAAATACTTTTTAGTCCCCAAAATTAACTCTTGCCTCTTTAACATAATGTTTAATCTTTTACCCGAAGATTGGTGCAATATAGGATGTAGATTCTTGAAAAACTTGAAGTACTTCAATTATGGGAAGATACACCACTAAATTTTAGGGCAATGAGGTCCATATTTTTTGCTTCAATGATGCTTAAATTTGTTCTGCTTTTGAAGAATTTATTGTTATCCTTTTGTCACACCCCAACTCCAGTGGTGCGACGGTCCTAGGGCAAGGGTAGGCTTAAGGCCACCATAAACCCGTAGAACTCCCACATTCTGAACCTTACATACAATTATATCACATATTTATATCATGTCACAGCATATCATAATCCATTCAAGCATAAATCATTTCTTTACTATATCATTCCATATCTTTCTCTTGTTCCTTAATGATCTAAAGAAGACATCCCTCATCAAAGAGGAACAAGAGTATCCAAAGGATAACACTTACACATCAACATATTCTAGTATACCCAAAAGACTAGCTACGGAGCTCTAGAATGTACTC
>CANXYC012395560.1:0-12109 GCA_948193065.1 Aleurites moluccanus | reverse complement strand
TATATATATATATATATATATATATATATAACCAAGCTTATCATTCTTTCGCTACGCCGCTCTGATTCACTATTGTAAATTCATTGGCCCACTAATTCACTAATTCCTAAACTATAATACCAAAGTAAGTTGCACATTTTGACATCATTGTACTAAAATGAAATTCTTGTTTAACTTCTGTCTGATTAATGAGAATTTTGAGACTGAGTTATTATTCACAGGTTTAGAGGTTGTGCACGCATAAATGTGCGATAGCATGAAATCAATGGCCATTGCCTCGAACTTCGCTTACATAAAAAAGTTTATCATTTGCCTTCTCAATATGAGTCACGATTCTAACAAAACCGTTAAATCTTCTCACTAGGAAGGTATATCATACATATACATAACACCAACAACAATAACAAATTACAGTTTACAGACAACATGGAATTGGAGAATAAAAATATTCAACGAATGAGATGAAACCCTATAAACCCCACGTTACAAAAAAAAAAAAAATAATAATAAAATAAAAAAAATAAAAAATAAAAAATACTCAAATGAATTAGAATTTCTCAACTCAAAATATGTCAAAGGTCGCAAGATCTTTATTCTGATATTATTTTTGTCACACCCTTAATTTGAGGGCACGTGACTGACAATAAAAAAGAGAAAAACATAAGCCTTTCAGTATATGGAGTAAACCTGACTAACTAGTAAATGACAAAACTGTTACATGACAACTGTAATTGTCACCAAACAAAGGTTATAGATTCACCTATTAAACAAAACCTGTATAAAACATCTCATCAATAATACCAAAGGCTATTATCTTAATCATATTACATCAACTTCAAGGGATCTACTTAACAAAACCACATATTAACTATAAATAAAATATATACAATGAAAGTAACAAAGTATCTGAATATGATTACACAACTAAATAAATATCATTGCCCGGAGGATAAAACGACAGAATTACTCAATAAGACTTTAACTTTTCAAACTCAACTAGCAACCTGGATGAATTAGAAAAATATGAATGAGTGTCTTAACTCTGTGAGTGATATTTATTAATATATAAACCCAGTGCTCTACCAATGTACATAGATCGTGTCAAACAAACAAATAATTACATAGTTTAACAAGAATGAAAATTAGTCCACAATAACCATACTAAATCTATATCTGGGGAATCGATCACATACCTGTTTTTTTTATTTCAAATATTATCTCTTATATTCAAATTTAGAGTCCCAACCGACTATGGACTAAACCATGCAGCCGACCTGACTTGCAACAACATTAGGCGATGAGCAAGCCCCAAGCCATCATATACCAGTCATAACTCATCATATTATGCTCACCAATCTATGATCATCATATCATATTTCTAATGGTTCTATGTCATTTTAATTCCATCCAACAACTACAATTAATATGCAGTACAAATTAAAATGAAACACACAAAAAAAATCAGAATACTAACGTAATGTACAGACAACATGTGCTAATGCATGAAACGCAGGAAAATATACTAGGGATTATCACTCTGAGTTAAGACGATCCAACTAATTTTTTGTGAAATACCAAAATGACTCTGAATATTCTGTTGAAATTTCAGTAGAACCTCCCCTAAAATAGAACATTTCCCAAGCTGCAATAAAAGAATCAAACACTTCAAAATAGTCCCACAACAGCCAACATCAACTCAATGACCCTTCCTGGGTTTTCAACTCAACAATATCACAATCATTTCAAATCATAATTTCGGACCGCATCCAAAAGATGCTTACATATTTCTCAGAAACAATTTCCTATATTTATATATATTTTATAAACAGGATTTTAGATCCACATAACTCTCAAATAATCACAATAATATAAATTTAATTTTAATAAAAATGAAGTGGCTCAAATGTTTAACACTTAACTCAATCATTTATCAGGTCATGAGTTCGAGCAATACCACTTGCAATATTTATTCCGAAAAATCTTGTAATTTATTTATTTATTATTATTATTTATAATTTTTTGATTAACTCATACTCTTTAAAAAATAAAATATTTTCATCACTTTATTAAAATAATTTCTTTAAATAATTAAAATTAGGAGTAATTAATAAGTTATAATAATAATAATAATAATAATTCCAATTCTTAAAAATATATTTAAAGATAGTTTAGCAAACCATAAATGAATAATTATAAAATAGGATTTAAAATAAATGAAAAATCGGTTGTTACATAAATTATTAAAATAACATTAATAATAGTAAAAAAAAAAACTAATTTTTAAGAGTATTTTAAAAATAATAATTTAGAAATGCTTATAAATACTAATATTTTATTCATTATTTCCTTTACAATATCTCTCAAATTTAATCTCACAATTAGCATCCAAATTTTTAATTAATTTATTTTTATTATTTCCTAATATCAGTCTCTCAATTAGCTTTTAAATTCTCAATTAATTAATTTTTATTATCTCCTTAATTATTTTAATTTTTATTGTATAATCTTATCAATATTGTTAATTATTTTACTATATATTTTTTATATCCAAAAATTTTGTAATGATAAGAAGAAATATAAATACCAATAAAGGTAAGGGTTTAATTGGTGATTATCATTTTCATGAAAATTAAAAATTTGATGTTGATATTGATAACCAAATTAACCTAAATCCTGTTATTGAAGAGCATATATCCATACATGGACTTTGATTATTTTATCCTCCTAGAATACTTTTTTAAAAAATTCAATTCCAAATCATTTTAAAATCGTATTGAAACAAAGTTGAAATTGAAATCAAAATTGAAATTGAAATTGAAATCATCACAGAATTAGTGATTTCTAAACCGAATGAGATCCACCTCTTAAAATTTCTATTCTGGTTCACTTAATTTAAAAACCGAAATCAGTGATTCCAAAACTGTAATCTAAAAAAAAAATTATTATGTTCGGAATTGCATTGCTAAATTTGAACTTGTTCCCTTAGGATGTGATCACATTATTAAGTCGAAAAAAGTGTATTAGTTTAGTGGCTTATTAATTGATCATACGGGTCTCAAATTATAGCACATCAAAGGTTAAAAATGTAAATAAATTCTTTTATGTATTTAAAAAAGTATAAGTTCTACTATATGGTTGATGTTACATTTTTCCTTCCCAAATCTATATATATATATATATATATATTAATATTAGAGGAGGAGAAATCAAATATAATGTTATTACTTAGGTTATATATATGCATCTATACCTAAACAATGTATAAACGTGCTAAGGAAAACATAAATTTGCAAAAGGTCTTCATTGATAAATTGAAAATTTAAATTTATGATCTTTCAAGCATAAAAATGGCTCTATAATCATTTAGTCAATTCATTGATTATCAATTACTTTCCTTTTTATCTTTTTTAAAAATAAAATACTTCAACCATCTCATAATAAATATTTTAATTATAAAATACATAATTATTAAATTTTTATTTATTTATTTTAATTTTTTTAATATAATTATTATATTAGTCTCCCTTCAACTTCATAATTCTCTCATATTTTAATATATATTAAATACATAAAATCAAATATAAGATGATATTATTATAATATTAAAATAAAATATAATTAGAATTAAAAAATAAGATAATTTATAATTTTTTTTCTGACATATTAATAAAGAAATTATGACGTTTAATTTATGAGACATAAAAAATTAATATTAACTGATATTTTAATTTAAAATAAAATTATTTTTAAAATATATATTAAAATTTAAATTTTATTAATGAAATTAATGTTTAAAAAACATAAATGTTCACCTATGATTAAAAAGAAATGGATAAAGCGACATATCAAGTCAAAACACCATCTTGGATTTGTTTTTTTCTTATTTGTTGCTTTAATTTGTAGCTATACTTTAACTTTCTTAGCCTACCTGTTTCCATTTTTATTCAAACTTGAAAGAGACCAATCATATACTCATAATGCCTTCTCCCGCGTGTGATTTGTTATCTTATTATTATTATTATTATTATTTTTTGAGGAATATTCATTTTAATTTTTTAATGATTATGATATCACCAATTAACATATATTTATTAAATTTTTTAAGAAATTGATGGCTTCCAATTTTTAGTATTCAATATTAATTATTTATATTAAAGCATTAATTCTTTTCATTTAAATGCTAATTTTTTTTTTTTACATTATAAAACAAACAGTTTTATGATTTACTCTCAATAGTCTTGCTTTTATCATTAATTAAAGCTTTTATTATTTTTTATTTTTTCAAATATTGCTAAAATATAAGTCCTAACATCCTATATTATGATACACATAATATTTTATAGATCAACTAGTATACACTAAGCTACAAAAAATAATATATATATATATATATATTTTCAATCATTAAAACTAAATCATTTATGTCAAATACTAAATACTAAATTGTTTGTTGGGCAAGATTAAATTTTTATTATCTTATCTTAGAATAGCATTTATAAATCTAAATGTATATATTTTATTTTATTAAACACAAATTATTCATGTTAAAAAAATTTAAAAATTTTATGAAAAAATATATCCATATTGTAATATGTACCAACCCACTTTCTCAACTTGCAAAACACCAATATTTGTAGGCAATAACTTGCCATTATCATTATCATGTATTATATTTTTTTATTTTATATATTTTTTATTCGTCATATTATTTATAAAAAAATATTAATTGTAAAAATATTATAAAAATAAATAATATAATTTATAAAAAAATAAATAATCAAATCAAATTAAATAATTTACAAAATTTCGTATTAATAGTGTTAATTTTGGATAATAATGTATTTTTCCACTGAATAATAGAGTCAATTTCGAATCTCTTATTCCCTAGTGGTAAAGAAAAAACAAGTTGCAAATTTTCAATTCAATGGATGCAGCAATTATTGAATGTGAATTGGATGAAGATAGCAATCACATGGGCATTTGACTAAGAAACAAAATATTGAATCTGGACTCTATAAAATGCCTTATGGCTTTAAGAAAAAGATCTCTCTTTAACCAATTCTAAATATTAATATGAAGAAGCTCTTCCCACTCTTCCTCTCCATTCTTATTCTTATTCTTCACTCACTTGAACTCACATCAGCTGCTTGTCACCCTGATGATGAATCGGGTCTCTTGGCTTTCAAATCCGGTATCACCCATGACCCGTCGAGTATGCTCAGCTCATGGAAATCGGGTACTGATTGCTGCACCTGGGCGGGTATAACTTGCCTCTTCAACAACCGGGTCACCGCCGTTTCACTTGCTGGACAACCCGACAAATCCAATAGCTTCTTAACTGGTACTATCTCACCATCTTTAGTGAAAGCACAAAATCTTGATGGCATTTACTTGCAAAACTTGAGAAATATTACGGGTAAATTTCCGGATCTTTTATTCGGATTACCTAAACTCCAATTTATTTACATAGAAAATAACAAGCTTTCGGGTCAATTACCAAGTAATATAGGTAAATTGACCCAATTGGGAGCACTGAGTTTTGCTGGGAATCAATTCACGGGGCCAATACCGAGTTCAATATCTGAGTTAACTAACTTGACTCAGCTCAAATTCGGTAACAATTTTCTAACTGGTACAATTCCAGCAGGAATTAGCAAGCTAAAGAGCTTAACTTTTTTAAGTCTCCAACACAATCAACTTTCAGGTTCAATTCCTGATTTCTTCTCATCATTTACAGATCTTAGAATTCTTGAACTTTCACACAACAAATTTTCTGGGAAAATCCCAGTTTCAATATCTTCACTAGCACCAAAACTAGCCTATCTTGAATTAGGCCACAATTCCTTATCTGGACAAATCCCAGATTTTCTTGGATCTTTTACATCACTAGACACACTAGATCTTTCATGGAACAAATTCACAGGAAAAGTACCAAAAACTTTTGGGAATCTCACAAAAATCTTCAATCTTGATCTTTCCCACAATTCTTTCATAGATCCATTTCCCACAATGAATGTGAAAGGCATTGAATCTCTTGATTTATCCTATAATCAATTCTATCTTAAACAAATACCCAGTTGGGTCACTTCTTCTCCTATTATTTTCTCTCTGAAACTTGCAAAATGTGGGATAAAATTGAATTTAAGTGAGTGGAAGCCAAAACAGACTTATTTCTATGATTATATTGATCTATCAGAGAATGAAATTTCAGGCAGTCCAGTTTGGTTACTGAACAAAACAGAGTATTTAGTTGGGTTTTGGGCTTCAAGGAACAAGTTGAAATTTGATATGGGTTCTTTGAAGATTGTTAATACATTGAAAGATTTGGATTTGTCAAGAAATTTGATTTATGGAAAAATACCTAAAACAGTTTCTGGATTGAAAAGTTTGAATGTGAGTTATAATCATCTTTGTGGACAAATTCCAGAAACAAAATTTCCTGCTACTGCATTTGTTGGAAATGATTGCTTGTGTGGCTCTCCATTACCTCCTTGCAAGATTTAGGAAGAAAATTTACTGGATGAAGAATAAAAATGGGAAGAAAATTAAGATCCATTTACTGGCATTTAGAAATGTAATTTTTTCTTTTCTTTTTCATTTTCTCACTTTTTCTGTTTGGATTTGGCACACTACTCTAGAAATTTTCTGCTGTCATTTTACATAATATTTGGTCTAGCAGTGTCAATTTATGGGCAGATTTGTTGCAGGCTGTATCTTTCAATGTGGGCTTGGGCCCAAGTTATAAGCCCAAATTTGTATTTCCCCTGCCTTATAGGGCCATAGGCTATACTATAAAGAAATAATAATAAATAAATAAAAGAAGAGTTGTTTATGACCTTCTGTCTCACAATTTTACTATTAAGGTTAAAAATTACATTAATATAATTGACAATATTTAATAATAATTCATTTAATTGATTCATTCTATTGGTATTTTTTCAAATGTATCAATAATATTTTTCAAGAAAATAAAGAAAAAATATATATGTTTGAACTTATAATTTTTTATCATAAAATAAATGTTCGGGATAGAAAATTAAAAATTTAAATTATATTTTATTTTAATATTCTATCAATATCTCTTTATTATTATATTTTAAAAATAAAGAGATAGTTATATTTAATTAAAAAAAATAGAATTTAAAATAATAAAAAAAATTCTTAATATTTATGTATTTTATAATTAAAATATTTATTTTAAAATGGTGGGAATATATTTTTAAAAATTCTGATATAGCAGTGCAATTTTTTTTTTTTTTTTTTTCTTCTCTCCTTTTCATAATATATAATTAAGGAAAAAAAAATCAACAATAACAACAATATTAAACAGACCAAAAAATCCTTATACAGCCGGTGATAGATAAGTATCGTCTTTATACTCTTGAAGACTACTGCCAAACAGTCACACCAGCTTCACAATTCCCTTATCCTTTCTTCTTTCCTGATTTGCGGTATTGTTCTCTTCTAATTTTATTGTTTTATTTCATCTACTTGAAAATTTACAATTATGGATGTTTTCATTTTTGTGTTTTAAAATTGATTAGCGCTCCTCGAATTAGCAAATTAGATACCCAATTTTTAAGTTCTGTAATTCTTGGTTTTGATTTTAATTGAATGGGTTTCTCGCAATCTTGATATGGTAACTTATCTAGGTGTTTTAGGTGCTGCCCTTAAATCCTTCTGCTTTGATGAAGCATACAATAAAAGGGTATTTTTCATTCTTTCAATTTTGCAGATGTGTTTGAGACTTAACCAGTAGTGTGATTTGGGAAAAAATTAGGCGTAATAGGTGCCATAGCTAAACAACTTGCAGTTAGGGACTTGGCCCTTCAAGAATGCAGTAGTTAGCTTTATTATTATAAAATGCTTGTTCGTTGGTTGATTTTGATAGTGATTTTACCAATTGAGACTGCAAGATGAAGAGAATTACAAGATCAGTCACATTTCAAGAGTCAAGATTGCACCATATTAAGTCACTCACCTGGGATAGTTTTTAAGGGAAGTTCATTGAGGATGCTTGGCTCTTCCTTTATGTGTCTATATCTCAAAATTCATCTCTGCATTGATATTATTGGTGTAAACATTCAGGTATTCAATTGAAGATTGTGATGCATTGGGAACTTCATTGGAAAACCAGGAAAGAGGAATTCCATTATTAATTTCGTCTTGATGAATGATGCATTCATTTATTATCTACTAATTTACATTCATTTATTATCTACTAATTTATCTGCAGAATTATTAAATGTTTTCAGTTTTGTTCATGTTGAGTTGGTGTTTAGACTGTGAAGATTATTATTGTTATTTTTTATTGGAAAGGCTATGAGATGAAGCTGAGCTCTACGGCAAATTGCCTTGTAGCTGTTTGATTTATTGTCTGAATGAGACCATCTAAGTTTATCCTATGTTGTAGGCTGAGCCTGTATTATTGTTGCAAGCTTTCTCCTTCTTTTATTTTTTATGGACATTTGCTAACATATCACTCAACCACATTTTTGTTATTTTTTTATTTTCTAACTCTGTGATTACCTATCTAACTAATAAGAATGTACTTGGTGGGTTCACTGTTATCTTTAACTTTTGACTTTGGAAGATTTCACTGTTATCTTTAACTTTTGACTTTGGAAGATTAATGGATATAGTTAAGAGTCAATTAACAATTATATGGATCATCCTCACTGTATGGATTGAAATTTGAGATCAAGCGTCAGAAAATTTGATTCAATCCTCTCTAATTTACTAACTTTTCTGTTTGAAACAATCAATAACTACGAGAAAAGTCTGTTTTCGTTGCTAAATGGGCTATATCCAAGAATTCCATTCTTCAATTTCACTCGTAAATCATTTTATAAATAGGCCATTCTGAAGAAAGTGAAAACTTATCCATATATAGGGAATATGGTAGAGGCTGGAACTGCAGGGAGAGTTTTTGCTGTCATCTAATAGGATGCACTGTCATTTAATTCTTGCAGCGGTGAATGAGAACTAGTCTCATTTTCTTCTGCAGAGTACTTTTTTTAACCAGTTCATCACAGTCTTCAACTTCCAACTTGCTTTGACAGGACATTTGAATTTTAGATTACTTGTTTCTTGCTATCCTCCTACAACTGTTGGAAGAAAATATTGGTTGAATGGGAAGTACGAACAAAAATAAGAATTTTAAGGTGATTAAGTGTTTCAGAGGACACCTATCTCTCATCTCATTTGGAAATCATAATACATCATGATAGTTGATTAGCTATTGAAAAGGTAGAGATTGGAACCTGACATACTGAAAGAATTGAAACATGGTATATTGCATCCCATAGGAATTGAACCTAGAGAAAGCAGGAAAGTAGAAAGGTTATACCTATATTTATTTTAGTGGTACAGTGCACTGGAGTTAGATAACTAAACTTTTTTGAGATGGTAGGTGCATAAATGGAGTTTTTAATAACCTGAATTTCTACTTTTACTTGGTTGGATGTGTTGCGTCCAAGTCCTTTATATCATTTCCACTAGAACTGTATGCAAAACAAGGAGATCCTCAATTACATGTGGTGTATAAACGAAAATCAGAAGATTAATGTTTTTGTATTATCAATTATGATTAAAGAACCATGGTTAAGCCTAAGGTTGAATTCTTCTAGTTGCTAGGCAATTTATGGCTTATAACCATTTAATTGTGTGAATAATTGATTCAGTCTCTGTTCTTTTACAAATATTAATTAGACAGTCACCCTAATATGGTGTTTTTTGGCTCAAATTCCATCTAATTTTGCAGCATTCTTTTTCCTTAGTGTGTTTAGGTATGCGGTCTCCAGCTGTCCATTTTTATCGTCTTCCTTTGCTGTTGTGAATCAACCTGAATGTTTGAAACTCTTTCAGAACTAATATTGTATTGTTATTGTTACAGATACATGTTCCACTTGAATTGATCCTTTCCTCATTCTGCTATGGATGTTATAAAAATCAAGACTGAAAATGTCAATACTAAACCTGTGGGAAATGAGGGCTCATATGTTAAGATTAAGGTCTTGTTCTTTGCTAGGGCTCGTGATGTAACTGGGTTGACCGAGATGCCATTGGAGGTTTCATGCGGTACTACAACCAGTGATTGTTTGAACAAGCTTGTTGCAAAATTTCCGAGTTTGGAAGAAATTCGTGACTGCATAGTTCTTGCTCTAAATGAGGAATACACGAATGAGTCAACGGTTGTTAAAGAAAAAGATGAGTTAGCAATTATACCTCCCATTAGTGGTGGCTAATTATTCTTTACAGGTTTCTTCAACCTTCTAAGAACCAATCAGTTTTGTATTTGGGACGAATTATGTGGAGATTTGCCATATGAATTCCTCTGTTTTCATGGCTAATGATTCGTTGTTGGAGGGTCTTGTTTGTTTAGTAGTTGTAACATAAAGCAAATGTATGTTCCCAATTAAATAACATAAAACAAAAACATCACTTCATTTAAATCTGATGTATAATGCTTCCAAAGGATTCAATTGAGCTGTATTTTGTAGTCAATTCATTTATTTTTGTTAAATCATATTAACGGAATTATGTTAAATCTTTGTTTAAAAATTATAAAATTTCTTTATTATTTATTAAATAATTTTTAAACCTAATTATGATTTATTAAATCAATATTTTCACTGAATATATTTTCTGACTTCATCAGTTTGCAGGTTTGCTGAAGAAGGTACTTATGGTATGATGTTGCTGCGGAGGCTGTCTTGTGAGGAAGGTTTCTCCATTGGAAAATCTCCAATTTCGGAGATGAACATTGCTGTTCATGATGTTTCCATTGTTAAGATAATTATAAGCAGTTGAGAAGTGGCTTTTTTATTTTTATTTTTTATTTTTGGTATATAGTTGGGAAACGTTTTTCTTTGTTATTTTTCTAACAAAGAAAATCATGTAACTATAATTAATCTTCTTTTTTTCTTAATAAAATTTCAGGAGTTAACGTTTTGTAATTGTGGATAAAATAGATTCAACATTTCTAGAAATAATAATATTTAATGAGACATTTCCCTAAAAATAAATAAAATTTAATTTTTATTAGACCTGTAAAATCTCTATAAATTGATATCTCTATAAATTGATATAGTTGAAACTCATAAATTTTATTAATTAAAAAAAATTAATTATTCGAGTATTAATTTAGCTTATTAATTTAATTCGATATTATAAAAAATTATTATATTATCAAAGTTATTAATTTATTGAATATTAATTTATAGAGATTTTACTGTATACTGTTGAATTAAATTAAAATTATTGCCTTAATTAGTATCATAATATTGAGAGGTGATGGACTATTCTATGTACTGAAAAAGATTATCATAATGTTCATTATTCTGATACACATTTTTCTCCAATAAATATGAAATATAGTTCAACATACAATAATTTTTTTTAAAAAGCATTAACACTGCCACATTTCTTCTCTTGTTTTGTAATGTATCTATAACAATTAATGTGTTAAATAAATTATTACCAATTGCCAACCAACCCTTTAGCCACGACAGCATTTTTTATGAGATTAAAAGAACTTTGAAAATCATCACAAAGTTGATAAGGATCTGGAATTATGCTTTCATCAACTGATAAGATGATTTTCATTTTGTTTACATAGCTTACTACATGTATCAACAATGCCTGCAAAATAAACAAAATAATTAATATTATAATGATCTTTAATTAGTGTTCTAGCTATCTCTTAATATATAATAACAATTTAAAACTACAAAAATAATTTACCTTAAAGCTAAATTTATGTAAAGGCCAAAAATATAATATTTTGAAATGCATATGGTGAGAAATTGACTATGTTTAAATCTTGTTTATCCCCAAAATTTTCTATTTTTTTTCTAAGAGAAAATATTCATAAAATAAATGAATGTTTTATTTCAAATGGAAACAATATTTTTAGTTTTAAGATTCATATTGATTGGGTTTTTAAGAATGATATTGATTCAGTCATTAACTATTCACATTTCACAATATATAATTATCTATCTCTCTTTCTTTTTATTTTTATTAAGTAGTAAAGTAATATTATGAATTAATTTTTATATAAGTTAAATTTTTTATTTTGATAAAAATATATATATATATATATATA
>CANXYC012395556.1:0-32110 GCA_948193065.1 Aleurites moluccanus | reverse complement strand
TTAAGATTGCAAGAATGGTTTAGCTATTACAGGTTTGATATTGAATATATTCATTCTGATAAAAATGTAATAGCTGATTCTCTTTCGCGTGAATTGTCTAATTTTACAGATGGACCCTGCTGCCAAAAACAAGCTATGTTGGATCTGTAAAAGGGAGGGTCACACTCGAAAACAATGCACCAAGAAAGTTGAAAAAGGGAAACAAGATCCCAAGAGTTATAGCTCTGGTTCTTCAAGAACGAAAAGAAAAACTGTAGCATCAAAAGATGTTATGTGCTGGATATGTAAATCTAAAGGACATATCTATACAGAGTATTCTAAAAAGAAGCCAGTGAGTTCAAAGGAACTGGTTAGCCCAAAAAGGGTTAACAAAAAGCCTAAGGAGAAATCCTTGATTCAGAAAAATAAAGAGAAAAATTCTCTGGCACCAAAAGCGCGAGTCCCTGAAGATTTTTACGAAAAAATAGCAAAAAAATTGGGCCTTACTCCTAAACAAGTAAAAAGATTCAAAGAAGAACTTCATCAAAAGGATGAAGGTAATCTGGTCGCTATGAGAAGGCTGCAATGCCCAACTCCTTCACAGGAGGGTAGCCATGATGGCTCAAAGAAGGCTAGTGGAAATACCGGTGAACCTTCAGTGGTTCTAAACCAAAAGGCCAGTGGAAGTGCCAAGGAATCTAGAGTTCTAAACCAAAAGGCTTCTAAAAGTGCCAGTGAACAGTTAAACGTTCCAAATCAAACTCCGTTACAGGAGGAGAGTTGTAAAAACTCTGGTGATCTGTCAGATCATATACACAAGGTTAGTGGAAAGGCCAGTGAATCTTCACAGATTTCAAACCAAACTCGTAAAGAGGATAAAGTTGGAAAAGGCTTTGAGGATGAGAATCCTGATTGTGATGATTTAAATTGGAATATTGTTTTTACTGAATTCAAAAAACAGGAAAAATAACAATCTCCTAAGGAAGTCATAATGAAAGAATCTGAAAATGAATCTGATGACATTCATGAAGAATTCATGAAAATCATGAGGGTGGATAACCCTGAGGTTTCTAACATCTGCAAGGATGGAAATGCTTGGTACTTCATTAAGTACGATTATGGTCTTTCAAAAGACGGATCTATGTTGTGTTCTGAATTGTATGGAGGATTAGCCAAAAGAAACTTCAAGCAATTACAACACTTTGCAGATGAAGTTGTTTCATATATTTCTTATTTAGAAAAACAACTTGAAATCCGTCAGCTAGTAATGGAAAGAGATAGACTTTTTGATGAAATGAGTTCATACATTCCGCTAGAAGTGGCCTACACCCAAAAGATTAAGAAAGTGGACTCGATAGATCATTCTCTCAAGGAATGCTCTATGTTACACCCATACATCCATTGGCAAGGATATGGAGGCCTAAATCTAAGAATTCCCTCAGAAATGGTAAAAGATAGTCTTCGCTACACAGATGCAAGACTGACAGAGATTATCGAGATCAATAAAAATGATAAAGATCTATGTAAATCACTTCCAAATATTGTGCAGGTATCCTTAGAGTTTTTGAGTTCAGAATCAAGAATAATTACCAGTTATATTATTAGCACAATTATGGATTGTGGTGAGGATGGAACTGTTCGTTATCCTTATCAAATTTGGGATCTTCGTCCTGTTATGGCTAAAGAATTTGTTGAGCCACAGAAGGTTAATAATCATAATTTTTATTTTTATTTTACCATGTATAAAGAAAACAAGATTATTACCTAAGATGTGAGAATTAAAAATTTCAAAGCTAGCCTGGAGAAGGCAATCTATGCAAGTAATTATGTCCTTCTCGGAGATGGTAAAGTGTTTGTTACAATCTGGTCCCAATATACTCCCATTACAAGAGTATTGTCCATGATTAAGGGACAAGAAGAAGCACAAAAATTATTTCTGAGACTAATGGATTTAGATCCAAGTCTAGATTTCCAACCTGAAAACATGAAGGTCTGGAAGAAGGTTGCTTAGTTCAGAGAGCAACGTGTTGTAGAGGAAATGGCTATGGGATATGCAGAGCTAAGATAAAGCATGGATGCCCCAGTCAGTAACTCACAGATGGAGTGATAAAAAATGTCATCCATGACGTCAGCCTCAGTGTGATAATTGAGGAATTGCTTTTCAGAAGATACTGCAAAAATTAAAGCACTACAGGCCAAAGTAGCTTTAAAATTTGTGGTCACAATGAAAAGAACGTATCTCAGATAAAGACTGACTTCTTAGCTGTAAAATTAAAGTATTCTTTGCCTTTATTTAATGATTGTACCGAATAAAGCTGAAAAACAGTACTAGAGGTACAAACTGTCTATTTTGTTTTGAAATGTTGAAAAGCTGGCATACTATTCTAGCTACCCATCTTAATTATTATATTAGTTTTGTTTTAAGCTAGCAAACAGTAATACAGACACCACTTATTTTATAAAAAGTTTATATATACTTCTTCAGCTTATTGAAGAAGGGGAAGTGAAATAAAATACAGAGTTTTTTTAAGAACAATCTTTGTCAAGTCTTTATTTGTATGATTATTTTGCTTCTATATATCTTTTATCCTTCAAAACGGTCTGATATCCAGGAGTGTTGCGGTAAGACCTAACCAAGAAAGACAGTAAGTCATATCCTCCATATCTCTCTGAAGATATTGCTGGTGACGAGTTTGGAAGGAAGGCTAAAGCTATTGCGGAAGCTTAGTAGACCCGGTCTACAAAGGTATATATTATAAATATTTTAATTGTATAATTAAACGTTTATGTCTTCCAACTGATCTGCTAATAATAATTGGCTTAGAAGTCTAGCTTTAACTCAGGCTAGAATGGAAGAGTTGAGTGCCAGTCTTAGACTGCAAGATCCTTTCTTTGCTATTTATGAACAAAGAATAAGAGAATTACTTGTTACTATAGAAAGGATTGAAAGACTTGAAAAGCCTAATAAAAGAGATTTTGAACTTAAAAATTGTCTAGACCAAAAACTTGAGTTTAATAATTTCCATTATTTAGAAAGGCTTGGTGCTTTTGCACGTTTATTGGATGACCAGTAATTCTGCGGGTTGCTCTTATATTGATTGTCATTACCTAGGTCATGGTGTAGGCAAGGATCCAGTAATAGGGTTATTAAATTCTATTATAGATCGTTTAGACTCTCTAAATAATTCTATAGATAAATTGTTCAAAAATTTAGAAGAGTTGACTATTAGACAGAATGAATTTGAGAAATTTTTTCTTGAGAACAAAGGCCCTTTAGGACTTGTTGACAGCTCTCGTTATCACAACAAGTATAAAAAGTTGAAAGAAATCAGAAATAAAAGAAAAACCCTTTAAAAGATATTTAGGAGTAGCTCTCTGTAATTTCGCCTCTGAATAGAATAATTAGAGAGAGAGCAGACTCACTTAAATGGTATTAAAGCCTAAAAGAGGGGAGTTTTGGATTTCTTTGAAAGAAAAATAGGACTTTGAGGGTTAAAATAGAAATAACATTAGTTTGGGCGGATAAGGACTGCCAATGAAACTAAGTTAAAAGTTGAAAGATTTTTATGTTACGTTTTAAAGTTTAAGGACGACAATGTGTATTAGTCAATACTTCAGGGACTACTAGTGAAATGATCCCTTTTAGTGAAGGAGCAAAATTTTGGTTAATCAATCTCTATAGACACTACGAAAAACAGTAATGGGTCGAGGCGGATGCACATGGTTTCCTTCAAGTGTATTGTATTCTTGCCCCATCAGCTTACAAGTATGTTTTCACTTAAAATTTATAATTTAAATAAAATATTAGATTTTGAATTTATTCTTTTATATTTTCATTTATTTTATTTTATTTTTTATTTTATACAAAATAAAAGCAAAGAGCACGTGATCGGCATTAAAAAACGAAAAAACACAAGATTTTCAGAATCTGTAGTTAGTCTGACACCTCACTAAAAAATAAATCTAAAATATGACAGCTGTAACTGTTATAAAATTAGGGTTATAATCTAACTGTTAAGAAGAATCTGACATCCACATCTTGTCATAATCATTATCATAAAAATATTTATATTTAACAGAACATCAATCAAACAAAAAAGCCTAATTATCTTCTGATTCAAACAACTCAAACTTTTAAAAATTAAAAATAATGAAACAAATAAAGAAAACAATAATACAGAGCTTTAAATTTACAAATGGATATATAAAAATAATTATTACATATAAAATTTTTACTACCGAATAAATAAATGGCAGGATTGAAACAACAATGAACCAACTTCTAACACTCACCTGAAAACTGAAAAAATAAGTGAACTGATGTGAGCGTTCAACTCAGTGAGCTATATAAAGTAACATAACCTACCACTCACACACAAATTAAATTATGCAATGCAATATGCCCTAATCATCACACCATCATCTCAATATGGAACAAAAATCCCCTCAAGGCACTATTCATCAAATCACAAATTCACATAACACATTAGATCATCAAATCATCCAAGGATGTAAATTAGTCCACAAGAACCACTCTAAACCTCAATCTGAGGAGTTGATCCTCTATATCTGACTCTTTGATTCCAAATATTGTCTTTTAAATCCAAACATAGGGTCCTAGCCGTCTCTGAACTAAACCAAATAGCACCAATATGACAGGCAATAACATCAGGCGATGAGCAAGCCTCAAGTCGTCATACACCAGTCATAGCTCATCATTCATACTCATATATCATAGTCATAATCCTATCTAAGTGGTCATATGTCATCCTAATCTCATCCAGTAACCACAAATAATACAATCATCGCATCATAGCACCATCATTCATTGTATAAATACAACAAACACAATCATGTTCATTATGCTCTTATAATAAGATATATGTATGCAATAAAACAATAAATAAATGAGGGGAATGAAATGTTATATTACCTATATAACTCACTGATTTGACGACCAAATCACCAGTTCTCTTCGGAGCGCCTAAAACGATAAAAAAACACCTTCAGTTGTCAGAAAAAGATCTGAATTTTTCATTTTTTAATCTGGAGCCTAATCTTAAAAAATTATAAAACTACACCGAGAGGTGCATCTTATTGTTAAGAGCACAATGATAGCATCCACTCGCTCATACATGCCACCGATTGGAAGAATCGAGCCTTCAAGATTTCTATGGTCGAGATTTTTTCATGCGATTTCTTCAACATATGACATTTTACTTAGAGTAAAATTGGTGTTAAATAAAAATTTTAGTATAAATCTTTCATTTAAGACCAAAAATCATAAAAATCGAACAGTTAGATTTTTTGAAATCGCATTTTGAAATTTGAATTTAAAAAAAAAACTCTTAAATAATATTAAATTTTTAAAAATATGAAGAATATTCTTTCTCTTTAAAATTTAAATTTTTAATTTAAAAATAATTAAATAATTAAATAACTAATTATAAAATAATAATATAATAATATAATATTATTTAAATTGCTAACAAGCCAAAAATAATTTTTTGTCTATTATTATTTATATTTGTGACTTAAAATTTATTTTCAATAAATAATTTATTAATAAACACAAAAAATTCTTTGAATTTTAAAAGGTTAAGTACTCCCGTAGTCTTATATTTTTTTTTCAAATTATATTAAATTATTTCTATTTTTTTAAAATTATACTAAAATATCATCACATTCTATTTTTGTTAAATAATAAAATATTATGTCCAATTTTTCCCATTTTTTCATTAGTTACAATCCAAAATATCAAATTTTAATTAAAATATCCAAAATACCCTCGTTAATTACCCACCCAAAACTCATAACCACACATTCTTCTTCTTCTTCTTCTTCTTCATTCCAAATCCCAAATCCTCACTACACTACCACCGTTCCAATCCCAAATCTGTTATTTACCCCTGTTTTTACACAATCGATTTCCTGTTTTTACACAATCGATTTCTTTCAATTCTTTAATTTCTCTCTCTCGCTCTAGTATCAAACCTACAAATTCTTTTTTTTTTTTTTCTTTTTCATTGTCTCTGTCCGAATTTGTTATGGAGGAAAAGAAAACAATTTTCTTGATTATTGATTTCATGGCAGAAAAGCAATCCCACTTGAACGAAGCCTATTATGGTGCGGCAATCCCACCACATAACAACTATCACCACAGAATGGAGACTATAATGGTCTGATGCAGAATCGCAAAAGTTCTGGTGGTCATTAGGGCAGACTGGAAGCTCAAGCTCTACGAGACCTAGGACATGGGAGAAGGAGATGGAAGCGAGGCTCAAAGGGATTTCAAGCTCAAGCGACGAAGGGACACCAAATGATTTCGAGCTCCAACAATCTCCTCAATTACTCCATGCAATTTCTTGTTGATTTCCTTAAAAATAAGAATTTTGTGTTTGTGGGGTTGGAATTGAGAGCGATGTTGAAAAGATGGTGGAAGATTATGGGTTTAGCGTGGGTAATGTGGTGGGCGTTTGGCCGTAGAGAGGTGAGGAGTCAAGGAATTGAAGAATGCTGGGTTAAAGGAGTTGGTGAAGCAAGTTCTTGGGAAGGAGATTCAGAAGCCTAAGGGGGTCATTATGAGTAGATGGGACAATATGTGGCTTACTCCTAATCAAGTTCAGTATGCTTGCCTTGATGCCTTTGTGTCTTTTGAAATTGGTATGAGGTTGAATGTTGTTCAGTTCAAATTCAAATGACAAAAGAGTTTTTACATAATTTTGTATTTCCCGTAGCTGTGACGGTGGAGAAATAGTATTGGCGGTCATCTTCTAGTGGTTTTTATTGAAGTTGAAAATTTTGGAATGGGTGAGAGAGAAATAAAAATAGTGATATTTTTTATCTTAATTTAATGAATTTTTTAATAAAATAATTTCAAATTTTAACTGCAGTAAAATATAAAAATATTTTAATAAATTTTAAAATTTAATATTATTTGAAAAAATATAAAGACATCAGAGTAATTAATTTAACTTTAAATTAAAATAATTTAACACATAAAATATTTTTATATTCATTGCTCAAATTAATTATTCTTAAAATATTTATTATATCTCAATAAAATTTATTTTTAAAAATAACTCAAAATTCTGGGGGTTACAATTTTTTTCCTCTTCAAAAAAAATTATTTTTGAATTTTTTAAACTAATACACGCTTCACCTGCTCATATAGATTATATACATCATGTTTCTGATGCGCACTTTGATAATCCAAGTGCCTAGAGAATCTAATTTCCTCGAATAGAAATGATATTTATTGAACATTCACATTTTTTTAGGCAACTACTCTATAAACTCCAGGAGCTTAACTAAAATACTTTAAAACTAAAGCTCCATAAATATTTTTGACATCATTACCTTTATTCTCATAAACCTTTACATAATTCTATTAGTTACAATAATTCTTTAAATCATCTTTTTTCATGAGCAAAAGAAAATCCAATAATATCTCTAAAATATTAATGTATCACTCTATTTTATATCTTTGTTATCACAAGATCTATAACTAATAGAGTCACCAAATTCGTCCACATCACACCCTCATCGATGCTAAAACAATCACATCTCATTAAATCAACGAATAATGCTGAATTTTAAGAAGCAAAAGATATTCAACTAGATGAGAAGGAATTTTATGCTCCATATGTTACAAAACTACTAACTGTTTAAGAATTTAATTACCTCTAAATATATCACAGGTCGCAAGACTTTTACTCTGATACCATATTTATCATGCCCCGAATTCGAGAGCACGTGACCGGCACTAGAAAACGAAAAAACATATGACTTTTAGAACCCGTTCTCAGTCTGACACCTCACTAAATAATAAATCTGAAATATAACTGTTGTAATTATCATAAAACTATGGCTATGACCACATCTATTAAGCAAAATCTGACACTCACATTTTATCATAATCATTATCATAAAAATATTTATGCTTAACAGAACATCAATCAAATGAGGAAGTCTAGCTATCTTCTGATTCAAACAACTCAAACTTTCAAAAAATAAAGATAATGAAACAAACAAAGGAAACGACAATAAGCAGCCTTAAATTTACAAATGGATATATAAAAATATTTATTACATATAAAACCTTTATTGTCGAAAGAATAAAGGAAATGATTGACTTAACAACGAATTAATTTATGATGCTCACCTGCAAATTGGAAAAATAGGTGAACATGGGTGAGCGTTCAACTAAGTGAGCTATATAGAGTAATATAACCTACCACTCACATATAAATTAAATTATGCAATGCAGTATCCCCAATCATTACACCATCATCTCAATATGGAACAAAATATCACCTCAAGATATTATTCATCAAATCACATAATCACATAATACATCATATCATCAAATCATCTAAGGATGAGAATTAGTTCACAGGAACAGCTCTAAACCTCAATCTGGGAAGCCGATCCCAATATTTAGCTTTCTGATTCTAAATATTATCTCTTAAATCCAAACATAAAATCCCAACTGTCTCTGGACTAAACTAGGCAACGCCGACCTGACTGACAGTAGCGTCGGACAATGAGCGAACCCCCAAGTTGTCATACACCAATTATAGCTCATCAATCATATTCATCATATCATAGTCATAATCTTATCTAAGTGGCCATGTGTCATCTAAATCCTGTCCAATAACCACAAACGATACAGTCATCATATCATCATACCATAGCACCATCATTCATTGCATAAATACAACAAGCACAATTACGTTCATTATACTCTTATGATAAGATGCATGTATGTATTAAATTAATAAATAAATGAGAAAAATGAGATGTTATATTAAACTATATAACTCACTTATTTGATAATCAAATCACTAGCTCTCTTTAAAGCACTTGAAACAACCATAAAACACCTTCAGTTGCTGGAAAAAGACTCGATTTTTCTGTTTTCTAGTCCAGGTTTTGATCTTGAAAAATTATGAAACTATAGCGGGAGGTGCATCTTATTGCCAGGAACACGATAGTTGCATCCACTCGCTCATACATGCCACCGATCGGAGGAATTGAGCCTTTAAAGTTTCTATGCCAAGATTTCTTCATGTGATTTCTTCAATATACAATAATTTTACTTGGAGCAAATTGGTGTCAAATAAAAACTCTAGTATAATTATATCTTTCATTTAAAACCAAAATCATAAAAATCAAACAATTAGATCTTCCGAAATCAAATTTTGAAATTTGAATTTTTAAAAAAAAATCATTTTTTTTTCTCTCATTCTTTCTTTCTTCTCTTTATCTCTCATTCTTCTCTTCTCTCTGTTCATCCCCCTATATATAATAATAATAATAATACTAATAATAATAATAATTTAATATATTATAATATAATAAAATAATATTAAAATTTTAAAAATATGAAGAATATTCTTCAAAATATTCTCTCTTTAAAATTTAAATTTTTAATTTATAAAATAATTAAATAACTAATTATAAAATTAATAAAATAAAATAATAATATAATTTTATTTAAATTACTGACAAGCCAAAAATAATTTTTTTTATCAAACACCATTATTTATATTTGTGACTTTAAATTTATTTTTAATAAATACGAAAAATTCTTTAAACTTTAAATTAAAATAATTTAGTCCATAAAATATTTTTATATTCATTACTCAAATTAAATATTCTTAAAATAATTATTATATCTCAATAAAATATACTTTTAAAAATAACTCAAAATTTCAGGTGCTAAAAAAAAGGACATCTCAATAAATTAAGTCAATTCAATTTTTTTTATAAACGATTTCAACATGCGAAAACAAAAATAATATTATAATATTTAATTTTTAATTTTGATTATATATAAATATGTAATTATGTTTATTTATAAGATTAATTACTACAAGATTCTTGTATTTTGACCAATTATACTAAAAAATTTATGTGTTTTTAAAATTATATTAAAAAGTTCTTATATTTTAATTCTGTTAAACAATTAAATCCTTTTATCTATTTTTTTCACTTTTTCCGTTAGTCAAATAGCGAAAAATCAACTTTTACTTAAATTATTTATTTTAATACCAAAAATACCCGTTTCTTTCTTCTTCCACCATATATCTTTTTCTTTCCTTTTCAAATTTTAACAATACAGTGAAATGGATGAAATGGCTTTCCTAAAGTGTAATTTTCCTTAGAGTTCATCTAGTTGAAATTATTCAACAATACAGTGCAAAACTTGTAAACTCCACAATTTTTTTTTTTCATAAAAAATAATACACGAGTGGGAACATAGAAGCCCTGAAGTTCTCTACAGGTAAAAGCAATGACCTTGACATTAAAGCATTTCTTCTCTTCCAAAAGAAATTCATCATTGATGAAACCCATTCAAACCTAATCGCTAATGAATTTTCGCTATCAACTAACTTATCACCTGTTTATCGACTCATCATCTTTGAATCAAATAAGCAACAGCAACACTATAATCGCCGCGTCGTTCTCCCCAGTATCGCCACGGAAGTAATCGCTCTATGCATTTTACTACGCCGTTCCACCCTTCCGATCGGACCCTTGCTCATCACCTTGCTTGGCTTCTTCTTTCTGTTTTCCTCCGTATCTAGGGGATTTTTCTTTTTGCCCCTCTTATTTATGTATCAGGTATGCTTTTGTATACGGATGGGGAATTTGAGCGGGGTATTATTGTCATCGAATTTTCGCCCAGCAAAGAATGGCATGCGATGAGCTCCGATGTCAATGGGTCTAACCCAATATGAAGGTGGGTCTGACTGTGCGATGATGGTGGAGGAGAATTTGAGAGGGCTATTCTTTTGTTGGTGATTGCAGGTTTGGTTTCAGATAGACTTTGCTTAATTAGCAATGGTAGACAATTTGTTATTCCATTATTCAATTCATTGAAAGAAAAAATTGTTTATTTTTCGTTCATTTCAATTGATTAGGGTTTTTTATTATTTATTTATTTTCTCTACTTGATAGGTTTGACAATTTGGATTAACCTAACCTAATTAATACAACATTTTCTGCCAATTTATTAAGATTTATTTTTGTTTCTTTTTCAGATTGAATCTCCTATTTTGTTAGTTGATATGATGTTAAGCTGAATTAATAGAATCTAGGTTTTGGGTTTAGTTTTATGCTTTATTTTGGCTTGAATTAATGTGGAAGTTGTTTTCTTCAAGGTTTATTTTATGTCAAAGCACTTTACTTTAATCATTTTTGTGTACTGCAATATACATTGTGGTGGTGGTGTGGAGATGAAAATTTTGCTATGATTGAAAATGATGTTATTTGAATGAAAATTAGATTAAAAATAAGAGGTATTATAGATATTTTATATAGATTTAACGGATTTTCTAATAGGACTTCAAATTTTAACGAAATTAAAATGCATAAACTTTTTAGTATAATTTTGAAAACACAAACTTTTTAGTATAATTGACCAAAATATAAAAATTTCAAAGTAATTAACCCTTATTTATATTTGTATCGTATGTATTATGTTGCCCAAGTGAAAAATTTTTATGGATCCGGAGAGTAATTACAACTTTTCATAAAGGTTTTGATTTTTTTTAATCATTAAGACTCTTTTTGGGAGTTGGAATAAGAAAAAAAAATGAAAGAAAAATAGGGTGAAGTAAGAGTTATCTTATATTTGAAATTTTAATTAATTTAGACAAAAAAAATATTAAAAAATTAATTATTTCCTTAAACATGTATTCCATTTTCCTTTAAAATTAAAATAATAAAAGATCTTCATTCCTTATTACTAAAAATAAATTTTAAATAAAATACTAGTAACTAATATCCTTTCTTATTCCTTATACTTCTAAACAATAAATATTTATTAATCATTTCAAATTTATAATCTTTTCCTTTTTCATGAAAAAAAAAAAAAAACTCCCAAAAATGCCTAAATAAATTTTATTTTATCAATTTTCATATTTGAAACGTAATAACTTATAGAATTCAATTTTTTAATATAATAAATAAATAATTTTAAAATAAATAAAAATCATATTATTTTAAAATTAAACTTGATTAATAGTCAAATTATATAAAAATTCTTATAATTTATATCATAATCTTATTAAGTATTTGAGTTATATTATTATTATTATTTTAAATAAATAAGAAAAAAATATATAAATTAAACCCATTACCTAATGCTTGAAATAACTTTTACACTATAATTCAATTCAATCCAATGGAATAGAATTGAAATTAAATTCCATCGGATATGTAATTTCCAGTGATTCCATATAACGAAATATAATTTTATAGTTTGTAAAAAAAAAAAAAAAAAAAAAAAGGAAAAAGCATTTATATATAATATTTTAACTCCACAATCAAATAAGTTTTTCTTTTTTTTTTTTTTCACTATATTCCAGAATCTTTTTATTAAAGAAAACCTAGCTATATATGATATAACCAAACTCGAATATCACAATTCTAAATTCCTCAATTGAAGGCTAGCATTTCAATATTTTGATGGAATAGCAGTTTATGAATATAATAAGAACTTCATTCAATAGAATATCAGTACTAAGTTCATATAAAAATTTACTTTAGAGATGGTAGACTTTTTAAAAATAGGAGGAGGAATTGAAACAAGAGTTGGAGTTACAGGAGTAACGAAAGATATTAAGGTATCCATTTCTATGAGGGCTTTTCCTTCATCTTTTCAACTTAACAATAGGATAAGAATAATATTCGTTATGACTCTGATACCAAATGATATCTACTGTGCAGATAATTATGACTAGGTAAGCATTTTAAGGCTTTGTCACTTAAATAAGGCAAACAATTCACGACCCTATCCTCTTAACTTACACAGTGGTTCATAGATCATTGATCAAGAAAGAATTTTCCTATGATTTCTTGTCATAAAGTCTTGTTGAAATTTTGAAGGAAGAAGATAAAAATTATTAAAAACTCCTATTTTATTTCACACAAAGGGAGGCAGTGTCTGTAGATTGATTCTACCTCTAAACTGATTACACACGACTTCCTTTAGAAGAAGAAAACATAAGCATATGACTTTTACAACTCAGCATAAACTATAAAGCTTACAACAATACATACTTTAATTAAAGCAAGTAGTACATTAAAGCAAATAGTACAATCTTTTAATAAAGCACACTTTAAATAAAGTAAACACAAAAGAAAAATAGATTCTTCAAAAATTATATTTCTTTATGTATTCATGTGAAGGAGACAGGTTGTCATCATTACTAGTCAGGAATTTCATGGCTTGGCTTTATCAGGATTAAACTCATATGGGTCCTGAGAATCTTTAATCATATGAGTCTAACGGTGGAGAGTAGGATCATGCTTGTCGTCATTTGACATTATTGGTTGTGGTCCACGTCTGTGTTCAAATTGTCTGAGCCATTAGAAATTAGAAGGGACAATGTATGAAAAATCAAATCATACATAAATGATAAAAGCTTCAAAGGCCCGAAAAATGCTATGAGGTGTTCGAAAATGGCTAAAGCAGTTGAATAGGAGGATCGCTATGACTATAGCCCTTGGTAAATTTACCAAATACGAAAATTCTTTATTTGATATTATAGATGACTGGTTAAGGAGGGACCGTTTCGTTTTTGTACGTTGGTCTAGTCTATTGCTCTTTCCCTGCGCTTATTTCGCCTTGGGGGGTTGGTTCATAGGTACAACCTTTGTAACCTCATGGTATACCCATGGATTGGCTAGTTCCTATTTCCTATTTGGAAGGCTGCAACTTTTTAACCGCCGCAGTTTCTACTTTTACTAATAGTTTAGCACATTCTTTGTTATTACCATGGGGTCTTGAAGCACAAGGAGATTTTACTCGTTGGTGTCAGTTAGGTGGTTTGTGGACTTTTGTTGCTCTCCACAATATCTTGCCAATCTTTTTTGTCTTGATGAATTTTCTTACAGTATTCAGGAGGAAAAGCAGAGCATGTAGTATCTTCTTCCAGTGGAGGCAAAAGTTCTCTTGGCACAATTCCATTCTTTTGACTCATGAAATGCTCAAAGTCTTCGTAATCTTTTGGATAATTAAATAGATACCTTGTAAAGAGAAAAGTATTGAAACTTGTAAATTGAAACTTGTGGAGCAACTGTCAACTTGATTTCTGAGTTATTAGTGATTTTGTTTCAAAATAAAAATGAATAATGACCATAGATATTAATCTAAAGGATTTGTTCATTGAGGACTGCAAAATTTCTTTGCTGAGCAAGTCATCCCTTTATTCTAGAGAATGAAACCATTTCAGAAATGTGACCAAGTGAGGATTTGTTTCAAGATATTTCTTAAGGTAAATGATATATTTATAAAATTCAAAAGTTTGAACTTCTAAGCTTATATGATACAGGTGACAAAAATACCAAAGAAAACAAAAGAATTCTTTAGGCCAAGTCCAATATGAGTCTACAGTAAAGTCAAAACATCAGCCTACGAAAAGAATAATCAGGATAAATAGCAAGCTCCCTGATTAATCAATGACCATATTTTTTGATGAGGAATGATTGATACTAAAAAAATTGAGTTTTTTGCCAGAGAATCTAATACTTGTTGAGAAATGTTTGTTTTGATTTCTAATGGGAGATTTTCATAAAGAGGGGGCAAAGGTGAAGAAGTGGATAAGGATGCCATGAAAATTAGAGGAATGACTTTAAATCGATTAGTTATGGAGCAAGAGATTCCTTGTGGTATAGAAAGAAAATCTGAAATTAAGTTTTGATCTCCTTTGATGTGTTCAACATCAAATTTATATTTACTAAACCATTCTTTCCAGCGAAGCAGTTGTTGATGAGAAATAATCTTTCCCTTGAAATTTAGCATTGTAGAAAATGACGATATAATAGTGAAATGATGACCAATCAAATGAAATTCAAATTTTTTTATGGCATTTTTTACCACCAGAATTTCTTTGAATATAGAATGGTAATGACATTTAGAGTCCTTAAATTTTTCATTACCATATGCACATATCTGTGAAGTGAGGAACAAAGTCTCTCAGATATTTGGCAATTCCAAAAAACTATTGTACCTGCTTGTGTATAAGATTCTCGTCTGAAAATTTTAATAATTCTAAAGCAATGTATGATCCATGATGGTATTGGCCATCTTTATAAACCATTCTTATAAAAATTATTTCATCTTTAGCCAGATGTATCTTAGCATTACCCCGTACTGTTTTGTCATAGACAAGAACTATGAAAGTGGTTGTTAATGAGACTAAGAATCCGAAGAGAAAAGCAGAATTCCATCAATGTAAATCAATGAGCTGTAAAGAAGTGGCTCATATATTTCCACCATTGCTTTTTAAAAAAGAGATGGAACAACCTTCAATCAAAAGGGCATCACCATCCATTAACCGTGATAATTAGGAATACAAAAAGTTGTCTTGTATTTGTCATCTGGTTGAATGCCAAGTTGACAAAATCCTACCTTTAGATCAAATTTGGAAAATATTGTTATTGAAGACAAATATGTAAACAGAGAAGAAAATTTTGGTAGTGGAAATTTATCATCCTTTAAAAAATAATTTAAAGGCTGGTATAAATGACTAATCTCTTTCTTCCCCAAAGTTGTCTAGATCTCGTATTCACATATAAAGCTTGGCATATCCAATCTGACTTGGTGGTTTCAATGAAACCTTGTGATAAAAGTTGTGAACATTCTTCTATTGTCATAGAAAGATCTGAAGGAGGCATTCTTAGGTGAATTACCTCGGTTGGGTTAATGTTTTCATTTTGTTTAAAGGGGAGAGAAATAAAAAAAAAAAAATAGTGGATTTTTCCAGATAGGATGGATAGATTTTTATAAGAATTTTGTATGATAATCAACACAACATAACTTTATCAAATCTTCTTGAATGACTTCAAATGATCTGGTTGGGGAAGGTTGTTGGAGGATCAAAGAAGGGATGGTAATGACGGGTTGGAAATATTTCTTGAATTTAGTTCCATCAGGGAGGATCTATAAAGTTTTCATTTTCCAAAACACATCAAAACCAAGAATAATATCCTTATCTGTAAGACTAGATCCCAAACATTGTTCCTATATTGAATATCCAGGAAAAATTGAATTTTTATGGGACTCTTGATGATATATTCTGTGAAGAAAAGTTCTCCATCTGCAACTTTAAAATATTCTCTGTTAGGCTTCCAATACTCTCGAGGAAGAATAATAGGATTGAGAATAGTTCTGTGAGCAACAATATCCATAAAAGTAATAACTTTTATAGGCTTAGAATATTTTCTGGAAAGAGCTGCACTACCACTAAAGGAACTGGATGATCATGTTTTACCATCAAACAATCAGAAGAAATAGAATAAACAAACTCGTATAGATTATAATCTTTATCTTCTGAAGAATAATTCTGTCTTGAAAAAGACTTTTTGAAGAATCATTTTCTTCTGAAAATAAAGGTTACAAGTCTACATCTTGAAGATCAATTTGAGTAGCCTGCTAAATTCTTTGAATAAGCTTTTGAGCTTGACGTTATCGATTAGGATAATGTTTTGCAAAGTGTCATTTCTTTCCGCACATATAACAGTTATCAATTTTTTTTCTCATGTATCTTCTTCATTTAAAAAATCTAACTCTAAAAAATGATTTTCTTAAAGATCCCCCTTTCTTCCCTTTTACTTTGAAAAAATGTTTTTTCTTCTTTGAAGGACGCAAAATCTTTGGTATTGCATTCGATGAAGAGATCAGGCCTTTGATAAGCTTGTTTAAAGGTTGAATCTTTGCGATGCTTTAGAGTCTGCTTAATAATCTTGTGAATGTTACAAAGTTTGTTAAGAGTATGCAACATCATTTGATAAATTTGACCTAAAGTCAAATCTTCAAATTTTGTCATTTATCTTGAAGAGAATTGAGAATGGCAGTTCCTAAAATATTAGGAAGGGAAGTGACAAATGCTTGCTTCAAATAAGGATTATTTTGACCTCGTAGTTCATAGAATTTACCAGTACTATATATTCCTTCTGAAGGAAAAAGATTTCTTCAAAATTATGCCAGTGATAATTAATGGGGTGCCATTCTTCTTGGAAAAAAAAATGAAAAAAGATAGATATGTGCATATGGCAGTGAAAAATTCAAAGGCTAAATGTCATTACCATTCCACATAAAAAAAAAAAAAAATTGGTCATAAAAAATGCCATTAAAAAAATTTGAATTTCATTTGATGGGTCATCATTTCGCTATCATAATGAATTGTTCATCATTTCCTAAAATGTTAAATTTCAAGGGAAATATTCTTCCTCATCATAATTATTTCACTGGAAAAAATGGTTCAATAAATATAAATTTGATGTTGAACACATCAAAAGAGATTAAAACTTAATTCCAAATTTTCTTTCTAGACCATAAGGAATCTCTTGCTCCATAATTAATCTCATCAAAGCCATTCTTCTAATTTTCATGTCATCATCCTCCACTTTTCTCCTTTGCCCCTTTCCTATGAAAATATCCCACTAGAAGTCAAAATAAATATTTCTCAACAAGTATTAGATTCTCTAACAAAAACTTAATTTTTTTAGTATCAATCCCTTTTCATTAGAAAATATGGTCATCGATTTATCAGGAAACTTGCAATCCGTCCTAATTATTCTTTTCTTTGGCCTTATGTTTTTATGGACCTTACTGTAGACTCATATTGGACTTGGCCTGAAGAATTCCTTTGTTTTCTTTGATATTTTTGTCACATATATCATATAAGCTTAGAAGTTCAATTTTTTTTGAAATTTTCTAAATATATCATTTATTTTAATAAATATATTGAAACAAATCGTCACTTTGTCACATTCCTGAGATGGTTTCAATCTCTTGAACAATGGGATGACTGACTTAGCAAATAATAGCTAGTAGCTTTGCCTCAATACCTGCTAATTTACTGGACACGTTATTGTGTTCCAAGGAATGAGCAAGTCAGATTTTGAACCCCAAAGACAAAGGAATGGGCATTTTCGAGGACTGGCCCGCTTTCCATTACTCAATAGGGCAATTCCTCGCACATAATTAAGGGAGCCATTGAAAGGTGACCAAAACACCAGAAACGGGGACTACCCAAGCTAAAGATTCTCCACAAATCCTTTAGACTAAGATCTATAGTCATTCTTCATCGTCATTTTGAAATGAAAACCACTTGTAATTCATAAACCTAGTTGACAGTTGTTCCACAAGTTTCAATTTATAAGTCTCAGTACTTTTCTCTTTATAAGGATCTATTTGATCATCCAAAAGAATATGAAGACTTTGAGCATTTTATGAGTCAAAAGAATGGAATTGTGCTAAGAGAAATTGGGCCTCCACTAGAAGAAGATACTTCATGGTCTGTTTTTCCTCTTGAATACTATAAGAAAATTCATCAGGACAAAAAAAAATTGGCAAGATAATTGGCTCAGACAACTTGGACACAGACATGGACCACAACCAATAATACCAAATGATGATAAGCATGATCCTACTCACTACCTTCGGACTCACATGATTGAAAATTCACAGGACCCATATGAGTTCAATCCTTATGAAGCCATGGAATTCTTGACTAGTGATGATAATAATCTGTCTTCTTCACATGAATGCATAAAGAAGTATAATTTCTGAAGAATCTGCTTTTTTTTTTTTGTGTGTGTGTGCTTTTACTTTATTTAAAGTGATTTATTAAAAGATAGTATTGTTTGCTTTAAGGTACTATCTACTTTAATTAAAGTATGTACTGTTGTAAGTTTTACATTTCATACTGAGTTGTAGAAGCTATATGCTCATGCTTTCTCCTTCTATAAGAAGTCGTGTGCAATCAGTTTACGGACAAAACCAGTCTATAGACACTGCCCCTCCTTGTGTGAAATAAAATATGAATTTCTAATAATCTCCATCTTCTTCCTTCAAAATTTCAGCAAGACTGGTAAAAAATCATAGGAAAATTCTTTCCAGATCAATTATCCATGAACCACTGTGTAGGTTAAGAGGACAAGGCGGCGAATTGTTTATCTTATTTGAGTGATAAGGCCTTAGAATGCTTGCCTAGTCATACTTGTCTGCACAGTAAGTACCATTTGGTATTAAAGCCATAACAAATATCATTCTTATCATATTGTTAAGTTAGAAGGATGAAGGAAGAGACCTCATAGATATGGATACCTCAACATCTTATGTTACTCCTGCAACTCCAATCCCTATTTCACTTCCTCCCCATCCTACCTTTAAAAAGTCAACCAACTCTAAAGTAGATTTTTTGTATGAACTTAATTACATCCCAAAATCCCAAAAAGTCCAAGACACTTCTCTTCCTTTCTTAAATCCCTACGATACTTTTACAAAAACTAAGTTCTCCTGGACAAGTAGCATTAAAACTTTGATCTACCATACTCCTAAAGCGCTGAAAGAATATGTTCAATCATCAAGATTTGATCAATGTCCAGTAAAAGCAACTGATGCAGCATAAATCATTACTTTAGAAATCCCTCCTGAATTTCTTCAGCAATGGATTAATCAAGGATATACTCATATTCATTTTGGAGCCATACGTATTACTTATACGAATCATGGACGAAAAGGTCTTCTATTTCTGCAAGGATAGCGATGTTACACACAAGATACCTCAAGTACCAAGATGTTGTAACAGGTACTGTTGAAATCACCTTAAATGCATGAATAGTTCTTTTCACCATGTTCCCAAATTTTAATATGGCTTTGAAAGATCCTCGTATTTTATCAGCTTTAAAGATCCAAATCCAAATTATGGAAGCCCCTTAGGTTGCTGATGCTACTGCGACAACTCTCTATTATCAGTTGATTTACAAAATTCAAAATCATGCTCTTGATTTGAGTTTACTACATCCTAATGAAGCTATTCATATAATTGTAGATTCTCATTCTACTCCCACATTTATTCATGTTCCCAGACAATTGTCTAGGAAAGATCTACTTCAACTCTTACTTGAAAAGTGAGTAACGAATTATGAAAAGTTTCATGAAAATGCTTAGCCAATTCAATCCTCCCAACCTATTTTTTATCTCTAAATCTGACAAGACTGTTGAAATAGTCTTTGATAAAAACAATCATTAGCTCCAACCCCAACTCCATCTTTATTTGCAACAAAATTTTTTTTTTTTTTCTCCTATCCTAAGATCACGTGTCCATTAGAGCTTTTGGAAATGATAGACGTGTCTAATTCATGCCTTCAAAGAAAATATTTATTGCTTTTGGGATAATTATGACTGATGATTGTTATTTTTCCAGATTGGAAGAAGGAAATCCTTATAAGAGTAAAAAGAAATCACAAAAAAACTACCATATTTGAATTCATACTTCAAAAGAAGTTTGAAGATGGCGATCCCTCTGTTTCTACTTTGGGACAACCTTCAAAGAAATATAATTATCTGATATCTTATACTCCAACAACCATTAAGTTGAATGGTCCTTCACTATCTCCATCTCAGGATGATTGGCCACATAAACCAACTCCTCCCCCGAAGCAAACTCCTTTGCCCTGTTACTTAAAAGCCTTGAAAATCCTTAAAAAGGAATTGTCTCCTTTATCTTCTTATGTTATTTGTATGTATCAGCTTTTTTCTACCAAATATGAAGAAGAATTTCGTCCATTAGTTGATCTTAAAAATCTATAGACGAATGTCAGAAATTCACCATATGTGAAGAATCCTTCTGGGACTAATGCAGAAGGACAACCACTCACTATAAGTGCAGCTAAATTTGTTCTCAATTGGCAGACAAAATTTTTATGCTCAAAATAGGGTGTTGAAAAGGATTGAGTCCAAAGTAGATCATCTTTCTCATCAAGTTCATAATTTGGAGACTAAAGTAACTGGTCAAGGAAGACATTTGCTATCTTTAATATTTTTTTTTCACTACAAACTCGGTAGCAAGAACTCGAGCTAATGCAATAATTTCAAGGAAGGTATTTCACTAGTACCTTTCATCAAAAGGAAAAAAGAGATTAAAATGCTTAAAAATCATATTAAGGCTCTTGAAAGAAGTTTAAAAGAGCAAACTGCACAAAGTAATCCATTTTCTTCCTCTTGTCTTACTCCTTTCATGTTTCCACAACCAACTCAAGCTGATTTAGAGAAGTTTGGTCAGTCTCATGAAATTTTCAAAAAAAAAAATCAAAATGACCAAACAACCATCCTTTTCTAAACGGCCCAGCTTTAAATCTGCCAAATTTCATTTTTATCCCACAAAAACTATTTCTTCATCAGATGAATCTATGGGTGTATGCCATCTTCCACTCCTCAACCACCTCCTCAGCAACCATCAACTCAACCTGATCTTAATCAAAAAAAGACCTGCTATTATAGCCCCTCCTAATTTTATGATCAATCCCATCAATAAATTTCTTGATACCTGTTTAGCTGAACCATTTTCTCAAATGAATGTTACCCCACAACAAGACCTTCAAATTGTTTCAGAGTCCCCCACAGATTCTGAATATCTTTCTTCTAATTCAGAGTCAAACGTTCACCCATCTCAATTTATAATAGATCCAACAAATTATTCCTCAGAACCACCAAGAAGGTCTACTCAGTCAAGTACAGCAGGACGTCATGTGATTGAGTATACAAATGAAGAAGAAGAATTAGTACCAATGGATTCAACTCCTTCCTACTTCAGAACTGCTCATCATGGAATTTCTTGGTCCTCTTTTGATGATATTCCTCCTTCCAAATATTCAAAAAAAAAAAAAAAAGAATTTTGTGCTTGATTAGAAGTCCAAATGGCAAAACCAGATGCAGTTGTAAGAACAGTTTTGGAAGATTTTATTTATAGATGTGTTGGGAAGTTGCAACAATGGTACATCCATATGAGTGATGTGTAAATGGCAAATGATAAATGCTAGAGGAATTCCTGAATTTCTCTATTACATTCACATGTAATTAGTGGACAAACCAGATGATTTGGAAAATCCTATTTTTCTCTTCATTTCCATTTATTTTCTTCCTGCAAAACTAGGCTAAAGACTGCACCAGCAAATTGCCAGCAATAGAAGCAAAATTATAAAGAACTGAAGAATATAGAAACTAGTTTTCAAAGTTCAAACACTTCTCTCATTTGAATGTTTGTGAAATACAATAAAAACGCACAAAAATTTGAAAAAATCAATTCATTCATATTTTTCTAAATAAAAAGCATCCTAAACAATCAATCCAAATCTTCATCATCCTCCAATTCCCAAAGGAAGTACTAAAAACTATAAACAAGTTAGCAGTCAAATTCCCTGAGGGGAAAGAAGATAAAAAGGAATTCCATCTGTTGTGTTAGATGACAAAATAATATTATGAGAAAGAGGAGAAAGAGAAAATTAGCTAAGAAACCCCCAAATCCTAAAATTAATGAGGTTTTAATCAAAGAAGCAAGAATGTCTCATCTCCAGTTCAATAACGAGATAATCAGGGAAAAAAGAAACAGAGAGCCTTTACATTTACAAGTCTGGGAGTTGGAAGTAATCGCAATGAATAAAAAACGACTGACCTTGTTGGATTGATGAGTATGTAAGGAAGAGTGGCTTATCAGAACTTCTTTTTTTTTTTTCCTTCAGAAATTATTTTTCCTACTGAAGTAGATGCTTAAAATCGTGACAATCAGCTCCAACTTCATTCAATGCCAAGTATAGCTTTGGCACAATCTTAGCTAACATCAGCTTGAAACCGACTGAAGTTAAATTGGAAGTGTCATTGTGGCTTACTGAGGCATCTTTGGTAAGAGAGCCAATTAAACTGCCTTTCATATATGCATCACAGGCCTTGAGAATATAGCACCCGCGCCTTTTGAAATGCTCTTTGACAAGCCCTTCAAAATCCTGACATGTAACAAGAAGGGAAACATTCCACTGATTAGCAAATACAGTATTAACCGTAAAAAAAGGTCACAGAATATTAAATTAGTTTTATGACACCAAAATATGCCATTTAAGAAGTACAAAGATATTATTAGCATAGCATTAGCATGTAACATGTTCAAACCCGAAATTCAGAACTATTTGCTAAATAAATAGCAAACAGGTCAAATCTAATTATTGAAAAATAACCCATAGAAAACAAAAGAAGACCAAATAAACTAGTTCTTCAGCTATTATGTTGAAAATAAATATTGTTCCTCAACCAATATGCTGCATTTATCTTTGGCAAAAATGGGTACAAAGGGCACCACCACATTGACTAAATAATATGTCATTTTTTCGTATAGTACAACTCATGATATGAATCTGAATTATCAAGAAAATTACATTTTTTTATTTAAGTATGCATGGATGAAATTCAAGGGCTACTGCATGTCTTTTTTCTCAATTCACTCTCCGTAATAGGAGACAAATTAGAATTTCTATTAAGCTCAATTAGCCTTCAAATTAATGCAGGATTTGAATTTTCAGAAACCTAAGAAAAAAAGGCATCTACCATATGCACAAGCAACTTGGTCGGAAAAAAGTAGTTAAAAATAATTTAATAAAACAGTACTTATATCTTTAATTCATGTTAACCTCCCTCACAATAGTGATAAAAATTACTTGACGCAGCTAGGTTTCTTGTTGAAAATGACTCCACCCAAAAGACTGTACAACAAACAGGACTATGCCAATTAACATTCCCACACATTGACTGACCATCAAACAATCCAATAGAGATGATAGACGAGAGCACAGAAACGAATAATGCCAATGCATAAAGAGGGATGGAGTGGACGAGATTGAGTAAGCAACACTCCATGTTTGCAGGGATTGTCCATAAAGGCCTACCACTGAAGCAAAATTAATAAGATATTCATTTAGCTCAATTGAAAGCAACAGAGAATTTGCAAATAAACTTTGGGAGAAAAAAGCAACCAAATTAAAAAATTAATAAACTACATCATTCACCAATGTTGTGGTGCCAACAGGTGGGAGATCAAGAAAATTTCTAGTTACCAGGATAAGAATACATAAAAAAGATGAATAAAGCTGATAACAAAAAAGCACATGAAATTTAAAAATATTACCTTGGGGGGCTTTCGCATCAGATACATCATCATTTTGCAACTTAGCAAAAAGGTATTTTCATTATATGACAGTGAATTCTTCTCTCCTTCAGCCGTCCCAATCTGCTTATCATATCCAGCTTCATTAAAATATGGCTTAGAATTTAGCACTAACCCTTGAAGTGAAACTAGAACTTGAAGGATGCTCGAAGACATTGGATCCCAAACTTCATTGCCTCTGCCAGTCCAGGTATTTAAAAGGCTAAGGCACACCTTTCCCTCCTCGTACAAATTTGGATTTATTCGCCAACCACCAGAATGGTAATATGCTGACTGCAGCATAAAAGATGAAGGCACAGAAAACAAACAGAATCGTTAACAACTGTTTCCATGTCAAATTCAACAATAGGTTGCATTGAAAGCATTTAAAATCAGAATCAGTATATCTCACCGGTGGAACATCAGGATACTCTGGTGGAAGGTGAAAATCAAAAAAGAAGAGTCCATCTTGATAGGGTGTTCCATATGCCCCAACAATAACCGCCCTTAAGAGATCCATTCGATCTTCATAAACTCGTACATGTATCCCATCTGTTAAACTTTCAAGTGTTAATGGCAAAAGTTTTTTTTTTGGTCAATTTTCTGAAACACTCTGAATAATTTGCTGAAAAACCTCTTACCAGGCAAATTGTTCTGAAGAATGTTCCAATCTTGCTGAACCTTCTTGAGCCACTTCCTTCCATTGTTAATCTGCAAGTTCAATTAATAAGGAAGTGGCCAAGAACTAAAATGGGTAAGTTGAAATTTGAATAATTAGAAATAAAGCAAAATAACTGCACAAGCAAGAGATATAGATCTTTAATAGTTATCTCGCTATGATATTTTATGATATCAATT
Organism: Aleurites moluccanus; assembly: GCA_948193065.1. NCBI lineage: Eukaryota > Viridiplantae > Streptophyta > Magnoliopsida > Malpighiales > Euphorbiaceae > Aleurites > Aleurites moluccanus. The sequence continues at coordinate 7,280 of CANXYC012395556.1, read as the reverse complement.
AAAGTCTGTTAGGTCAGGTATGTTTAGGACAAGCAATATTAATTTATAGAAGTAGCACAAGTCGTTACAATATCTTATATAAAAGACAAAATATACCTGTCCATTTGACCCAAGAAAATAATGGTCCAAAGGATCTTTAACTATATCAAAACGTTTGAAGCTCCATGTGTCATTCTCAGAACACAATGGAGCATCTGATTTATCTGTGCTCAAATTGCATATTTCTGTGGCATTTGATGACATCGGCACCTCCAAGTCCGTGACAGCATGTTCATCTCCATCACCATTAGTACTTTGTGCACCACCATTATCAATGACATTAGATTTCTGAGAGCTGGACTCATCACCAGAATCCCTATCCTCAGAAATATGAATTATTCCCTGAGACTGACATTCATTTTCACCTCTGGATCCAGAAAAATCTGGACCTACGTGTTTCCGTCCCCGTGAGAAGATTCCGGTGGCCAATCTTGTAACGAAGTCAAGTGCAGCTAAAGGAATAGAAAGCGCTGAATTCCTTCCAGAATTATTATTCTCTGCCCTGTCTTCGGCCTCAGAATTTACTTCAGTGGCATTTTGCAGCCCAACTCCCTGAACAACACAGGCTTACATCATTTAGTCAGACAAAAAGAAGCATTGTTATCACTATCATAGTTATTAAGATTATGACAAAGCTAATCAATCATTTGCGATGGTTTATCACATGCTTTTTTATTATATTATGCATTCATCTACAGAAGGAACCAATCATTAGTTAGTCCTTTCACCAAGACGGGAAACCAAATCCTATTACCTACATAATGATTTTATCCCACCAATATACTTTCAATATTAATTACATGCATGTTATCTCATCAGCATTATTAATATCCACAGAGGACACATATCAATTTACATGTCATTTTGCAGGCCCACATTTTGTGAATCTTTTCCAGCCAAGGTCATACTACAAATTACATACATTCATGAAACCCACACAATCAGGTTGCTGGTTACCCATCCAGTAATTGAGATTTTACTCATTCTGAATTTAATAACAACCATCTACAGTTCAAAATAGAAACAAACCTCTTGAGCACTCTCCGGGGAGGAATCCATCTCATCATCATTTACCGTTTCCCAACTAGCTGCATCATCGCTTACTTCACTCCCAGCTGCAATCGAGTCATCATCATCATCATCATCTCGACCAACAACAAAGATTGCTTGAGGTCCAACCTTATTACAAGCCAAAGAATTCATTAATCAGATTAACAACTACGCACATATATCATAGTACCAATCATGCAAGTTAAAGACGTAATTTCATTCTTTTTACACTAAGAATTAAGCCCAAGCACCTAAAGATAAGCTAATGCCATTCAAAATCATAATGATTATTCCAGTTTGAGAAATTTATTAGATGCCAAGTTCATCCATCCACTATTCCCAGCCAATCAAAATAGATTAGAAAGGGGGGACAAAGGCACGACTGCTTGATAACCAATTAGACACCCAACAGGGTTCTACACCAATCTTTTTTATCCGAACCAATTTATGGAGAATGCAGATAGAAAAAAAAAAAAGAGTGAAGTGACTGCACTGTGAACATACAAAAGCCAAGTGAAAAGGAAAATAAAGAGGTGTTAAGCATACCGTTGAAACCATCCCATCAGCCCATGTGACTTCAATATCACCATTTCTCAAACCAGTTATATTTCCAACCCAAGAGAGATCTGAAAAGTCCATAGAAGCTTCATCACCTGAAACATCCTCTTCTTTCTTACATCCTGAGCGTTTTTTTACATTTTTAGTCTCATTTGGTGCAGTTTTCTGCTTTGGTTTCCCAACAGACTCGCCGTCAGAAATCTGTGCAGAAACGGAAACCGGAGATAATCGAACAACTACATCCCCATAGGAGTAATCATAATCTGGATGTCCCTCCAGCTCATACACACTTACAATTTCCTCTTTGTCAAACTCACGAGGATCTTCTGCCCTGGCAACTGGCTTTAACCACCTCACACAAGCTGTCCGCTCTTTTGCATTAACACTTTTCACTATCCCAACCCCTCTAGCTTCAGAAGCATTATCAACATCATCATTGGCCTTCTCCACCACATACTGTTCAGCAACAAATTCATGATCACCAGGACTATCAATTGGTATCAACGTTGTTGATTCCAGTCCACGTTCTATGGTTCCATCCTGCCATGCCACATCAACCCTTGTCCTAGTATCAACAATCAGAAGGGCTCTTTCAAAGTTTTCCTCTTTCTTTCGAGCCTTCTTATCTCTTCTAATTACAACTTTACGTATCTTTTTGCGATGAAGAGGCCAAGTTTCATGCACAGGGTCCTTTGAAACTGATGTTGAACTACTAGAAGAGCTAGATTCTAGTGAAGCATTATTTCCATTATTTCTATCTGAGGCAACAGCGGGATCAATATCCATGGATTCATTATTCTCATCAGATTCTTCAGGCACAACCTCTTCTGGATTACATCCATTTCCATCTAATTCACTTTTGATTGAATCAATAAGACCTAACTTTGACAAACCTTTGTCCAAGGTGATTGAAGACGATTGCCTAATGGTGGGCGGTAGAAAACACCAATCACCAACTTGCCAATTCGCATGTGAAAAACAAGATAATAGTTTTAAGTTCTTTGAACTCTGCTCCTCAGTAGGGGTAGTTGAAGAATCAGGCCCATAGCCAGCAGATGCTATCCAATAGATAAATACTGATCCAGCAGTAACTTTAGTAACAGTACCTTCTAGCCTATTAGCTTTCCACGAACCTGATAGCCACCGACAATTCTTAAAAACTGATGATGAGCTTGCCCTTACACGCTGCCCTGGATAGTAAGGAATATGATCGTCTACATCAAACATGCTCTTGGAAATTGGTTTTAGATGTAGTGGTTCTGCCCCATTTACTTTGCACATAGAACCATCATCAACAAGCACAGTCACATTATCTAAAACATCATCAACTCTCCCCAACCAGGGACCAAGGACCACATAATCACCAATAGCAAACTCCCTCACCCGCTTCAACACTCTGGATGATACATCCTTTAAGATAGATCCATCAGGAACCAATAAATCAACTGATATAATGACATCTAGCACCACACCCACTTGCCCAGTCGGATCTGATGCCGAAGCAACATAGTCCCCATGTAAGAATCCTCGATCAACAACTTTTATATCATTAACATGTTGGATTGGTTCAGTGTCATCCATCCAAAGTACTCGGACCTGATCAGCCTGAAGAGTTTCATTCTTATAGTTACAACTAACTTTGCTTCTATTGCTGCTCCTGTAACCATCACCATTACCGTCACCTCCTTCATCTTCCTCATCCTCATCTACCTCGTCTTCATCATCTTCATCGTCTTCATCATCAGTAATGCTGCTATCAGAATCTGAGTCACCAGCAACTTCATTCACTATCCCAATTGCCCCACTCTTTTTATGTCTCACAATATCTTGTCTATAAATATATGGTACATTATGCAAATTTGTAACAACCTCATTCAGTTTGTCAACTTCGTTTTTTTCACTATCTACATTCCACTCATAAGCCGACCCACCTGTTGTAGAACCACTTTGGTTCAAAGCATTTTTATCATCAATTCTAGCAGGAGGCTCATTAACTGAGGAAATAGTCTCATTTTTTTCACTTCCCATCTGAAATTATGTGATAAAATATGCAAATAATTACTCACAATTTATAAACAACACATATTCCTCAGAATAAAGACTCCACATACCAATAATGTTCACATAAATATAATCAACCAACAAATATTCAAAATGCTATGCCATATTTTACTCAAACTTTTTTACTCCGTTCCCTAAAAAAACCAAAAAGAACCAAATCACAAACTTAAAATAACTTACAATTAGTTAGCTGCTATAAAGATTCATCACAACCAGGACTTGTCAGTTAATTTCATAGAAAATGAAAATAACTAAGCAAACAGAACAAGGCATGAATTACCCCACCCCTCATGTCCAAGCTTAATTTCAATAAACACCCAGCAAAAAAAAAAAATGAAAAACTCGTCTCCAAATTAAAACTAAACCGATACAACGTCTAATGTAAAGTCAAGCCCAAACAACATAAAATGGATAATATATATTACCATTGCATTAACCCATAACAGAAACTCACAATCTAAACCAAACCCAAATTTCACCCAGTCATATAACATCATAATCACTTAAAAACCACTAAAAGTCTGAAAGTATCAATCATAAATAAATAAAAACCGATCGATAAACAACAAACAGACAATCACAAAAACAAATCCAATAATAAATGAGAAAGAAATTATAGACAACGAAAGAAAAAAAAACCTAAACTAAATTTAGAATAGAAAATCAGCTGAAATCCAGGTAAGGGGCAACTTAATTGAATAATTAACCTTATTAAAGTTAAATGCAGAAGCGATTAAAAACTAAAAAAATTCAGCTACCAAAAAAGGACGCAAATGAATTGAATTGAAACATAAAAGGGTAGAAAAGAAGAATAAGGAAAATAAAATTGAAAATTGAAAAGATCTGTGAGAAAATTACCTTATTCGAAATCGAATTATATTGTTGAACAGAGAGAGAGAGAGACCAAATGAATCGTTTTATGTAATATTTTGTTGTTTGATTTTTGAAAATTTGAAAAAGATTAAAAGAAAAATTGAACGGCTCTTTGCTACTGATCGCCGATGAAGAAATAAATAAATAATAATAATGCAAAATTTTGAAGAGAAGAGATAGAGAGGAGCTGGAATCTGGAAGCAATGTTCAATTTTGTCATTTAATATACTTAGTATATATTAGATAGAATTACAGCATCAAACAAAATATAATTACAGTTATATTAAAAAAATATAAATAAATTAATATAAAAAATAAACCAAATATGAAAAAAAAAATTAATAAATTTATATTTAATTATAATTTTTACAGATCAAAATGATAGTTCATTATTTTTATTTTATATTTATTTATTTTATTTTTAAATTTATTTATTTAATATTACCTGAATATTTAATTTTTAAAATTCAAAAACCAAATATAAAAATGATATTATACATATAAAAAATCATCCTTCCAGTAATTTGGCCAAGGGTTTTAGTATATATTGATAATTAATAATGTAATATTATTCGATGTGGGTGGATTAAATCCTCTAAATCTTATATTTTTTTTATATGAATTTTTTAGTTAAATTATTAGGAAATTTTATTAAAAAGATCGAATAAATAAGAAAAAATTTCATTTTTACTATTATAAAAATATTTTTTAAAAAATACAACATATATCAAATATATTAAATATATATCAATACATATACTAAAAAATTATAAAAATGAAAGAAAAAAAAGACCTCTAAAAATAAAATAAAAAATTATATATTTATGTAAATTTTCCAAATTGTTATTTCATTTTTTAGATTTGATCTTAATTAGTAGTTCATTTGTGCATTTTTAAAATTTAATTAAAACATTCCTATTGTTGGAGTCCCTTTACTACTTAGTCATTCTATTAAGAAAAAAAAATTATTTATCATTAACTCCGGACAAAAAGACCCGTAATTTTCCTCAATTATTTTCTCTCTTTTTCTTCTTTCACATTAGCAAAATTATTGACTAAAATTATGAAAAAGCAACAATTTATAATTATAAATTTTCGTTCTTTTTATATCTCAATTTTATTTTGATTTTCAGAACAACATAAAAAAAAAAAAATAAACATTTCCATTTCACCCGTCACTTAAATGTCTATATTCTCTGTGTATATATATAGATCTCACCATTACTTTATACATCCCTCATTTCACATGACACTTCCAACTGTTTAGAAACTTTGAACCAAATTAAGGAGATATTTGGATAAAATTTATGTTTTAAAAATGTTATTTAAAAAAACACTATCATTTAGTTTAAATTTTTAAAAAAAAAAAATTTAAAATGACATTTTAAATTAATTATCTAAATATTAAAAAAACTATTTTGTACTTTTTAAATTTTAAAATAGTATTTTATATATTTTAATTAGATCCAAATATTCTCTAATTATATAAAAGACAATAGAAAGAAAAAAAAAAGAGTGAGAGAGAGAGAGAGAGAAACAAAGAAAAGAAAAAGAAATATGAATTTTTTAGAGGAAGATCACAAATGATTTCAATTTATCTCAATGAAAAATTATTTAAATCTTTCGTTTATTGAATTATTATTATTATGATTTTGATAGATAGGTTTCGATTTTCATTTTTTTTTTTTTTATGAATTTTGCTTTTGTTTATCTTCACTTCTGTTAGTAAAGGAGAGAGTATGAGACTAAGCTTTTTGTTTTTTTAATGATTTTGATCAATAACTTTACTAAAGTGAAGAAGAGAAAGAAAGAGAAAATGAAAGAGGAGGAGAAGGAGAGGTTAACTTTATTTATTTATTTATTTATTTTTGTCTTCAATTAAAATTTTAAAATATAGGAATGAAATATATAGTAATTGAGATATCGGCATCATTTTCTATTAAGTAGATATCATGGATTCGCGCCTTGTGAATAAAACTACTAATCTGTCCTGCGGATAAAATTATTAGTGATTAGCAGAGTTTTATTTTTTTATAGGTTGATTCCGTTGGAATCTGAATTAGTCTGAGATCATAAATTTTTAAATGACAAATGATTTTTATAAAAAAAAAACCTTAAAAATAAATTTATATTTTAATTATAATATGAATTATTTATAACTGGACTACTCGTAATATTATTATTCTAAAATTTTGATAAAAGATTAAAAAAATATAAATATTTATTATTTAATGAAACATATGAAAATAAAAATTATTTGATTTATAAGTGAATTTCGTTAAAAAATTTATTTATAAATAAACTTTCATGTGTTGATATGTTATAACTAAATGCAGAATTAATATTGAATTTATAATCCCATCAGTTTGTAGTTCTATTAATTTAGAATTCATAAGTTAAGTTTCCTTAAATTTGATTTCTATATAATCAATTATATAAATATGGCAATATAAATTTAAATAATTTTTTATTCATATTAAATGTAGCGATAATAAAATTTTATGAAATTTATTAATGTTAAGCAAGCTTTTAGTTTACATTTTCTTCAAGAACAAAATGATGAATCCTTCAAACAAAGAATAATGTAATAATGTAAATAGATTTGAAGCAAAGATATTCAATGTGGTTTCTTAAAAGCAGAGAACTTCTTAATTAGTATGGGAGATTTTAGAGGCAAGCAAAATATATATATATATATA
>CANXYC012395257.1:0-35475 GCA_948193065.1 Aleurites moluccanus | reverse complement strand
CCAGCTAGCATATATATAGGTTTACACTAGGGTTGAACCAGTTAATGGGCTCTTGCCCATTAGGCCCACTACAAAGGTCCTTTACCTATTAGGATTTATATTAGAACATAAAATAGGGTTATTTAATAAACCCAACAATTCCTGACCTTCCATTTCATGTAGACAATTGATTCAAATTTCATGCTTAATCCCTGAATTTTTCTGCATCTAATTAAGTTAAAGAGACCTTGTTAAGTTCTTTAAAAACTTTGTGCAAATAGGTTGGATGGCTAAGGTTTGCCAATACCCCTTTTTTTTTTTTTTTAAAGATAATAATAAGTTTTCTTTCTTTTTTTAATTTTTTACTCCAAAGAGCACAGAAAAGAAAGCAAGGAGACGTTCTCCTTGTCCAAAGTCAAAAGATTAAAAGATGTTGTCCACATGGGTTAATAATGCTTTGTTTCTCTATCAATTTAGTGGAAGTGACCAATCATGCCACAATCTAAGCAAGACAATACAATGGTAGACTTTTAATAATGTTCTTGCAATGCAATCCAGCCCAAAAAAAAAAAAAAAAATGAAGTAGAGAAAGAAAAGAAAGAGTGAAAGACAAAGAAATAATACAAACTGTACATACGAATAAACTGCAATATGGGAAGCAGATAGCCATAAGGGGAAAAGAAAAAAAAAATGAAAAGAAAAGAAAAGAAAATTGCAAAATCTAGGAATCTCAATATTCTTCTCACAGCTTCTAATAGTAATAACAACAAATTAAGAACACATCAAGAAAGGAAAAGAAAAATGAAAATGAAAATTAATGTACATGAATAATTCTTAGAGGGTGCCATTGGAAATTGGTGCTCCCCTTTTGATGCTATCCATATGTGTTGTCTCATAAACAGGCAAATCACTTGGATAGATTCCCAAGTCATAGTTTTGTAACTCAAACAAATCAGAACTTGAATCACTCTCAGCTCCATCATCCACTTCATTGATCTTTCTAAATTCTTTCTCTTCTGACGGATATCGATGAGCCCAAATCCCATCTTTCTCTAAATATAGATGATTACTGTCAAGATTCTTGGATTTCTCAGAAATCCCATCACTGAATTTAAATTTCTCATCCAACCAAGATAAATCACCTGTGTTCCTTTTTTCATCAAATACCTCATTCTGGAAAGCTGTAGATTTCACATGTCCATTGTACTTTGGCAAGGAAATTACTTGTTTGTGATCTGAATAGTTTCTCAAGTCTTTATAACACTTTGTAGGAGTGTGTGCATAAGGAGGTGGTGTTCTAAAACCAGAACTTGAAGAATATAAAGATTTTTTATCAGCAGAGCTCGAACTTCGAAAATGACTAATGCTGCTCCTTCTTTTCCTTCTTCCACCAGGACTTTCATCTTCATCTTTCATTGACTGTGTAGTAGACTTTGATTTCTTCTTTTTAGAACTTGTTTGATTGAAAAGAGAATTCAAGAAACTAGCTAGTCTACCACCTGGAGAGCTTGGTTGTTTATATTTCTTCTCTTTCAATACTTGCTTTTCCACTAGTACCGTACTAGAATGAGACTGCTGAGGCAGAACTGAATGATGAGTTCTCATGGGTACATCTAAGCTCAGTCTTCCTCCTCTCCATGGATATTGTCTATGATCTTCTCCTCTCATAATAACTTTATGTTTATTATAGGCGGCAGCTTCATTGTATCCTGAAAAATACATTGCTGCCTCAAACACATCAAGCTCATCAGAATCATTTCTTCTATGTAAAGATTTCTTGTGAAGTTTAGAGGTTTCTGGGAGTCCTGTAATGGACATGGTTTTGAATCTTGAAACAGAATATATTTTCTGTTCTGTGGGTATGGATGAGGGTTCTGTTAATTTTTTTTTTACAAGTGTTATTATTTATTGGAAGAGAAAAGGAATTGAATTAATGAATGGTTTTGAAATGATTGAGAGTGGTGGGAAGGTAGAGCTTTATAATAATCAAATTTCACCACAATATCTATGATTTTATCATATTATATGATGAAGAGTGTTTTTGGGGAGACCCACAATCTTGATGTGAATTTTGTGCTTTATAGTTTAATAGAAGAGGAGTGGGTTAATGAGGGAAACATCCTTCTCATATTGTGAAAACCAGAGGTTTTGTTGGGGATGGTGGGGGGCAAGGTTCTATGCTTCCTTGGATTCTAGGGTTCCTAGTCTTTTTTAGTGGGATTGGCTTTTGAGTGGCTGTTGGCTATGGATCTATTTTATTTTTATGGACATATATATACTACATCCTCTTCTACTTGTTCTCTCTCTCTCTATATATATACATATCATAATTGTGGAGTTTGATAATGGAAAGAATTTGGTACATCCTATAATTTCTCTGTTCTTTTTTTATTTTTTTATAGCATTGAAGAGAATAGAATATAGATCTATTATCTAAATGGTTAATATACTTATGTTAAGTTATGTTTATATCTTTTTTTTAAGAGCTTGGAATCACTCTTTTGAATTTTAATTATTTGGAATTTAAGATAATTTCCTTAATTAACTTATTTGTTGTCAATCAATTATATATAGCCCAATACTTTTTCTTTTTTTTTTGGGCAAGCATGGCCCAATAATATTTAGTTGCCTCTTCTTTTGGGGTGTTTCTTTGAGGTTTGAGTCTTTTGATAGAGAGCTGCAAGAAGGTATTGTTTGTGAAGAAAAATGTTTGGTGTTATTTGTTGGTTGCTATGACTGCAATATCATAGTAATAGTTTTTTTAAAAAAATTTATAATATATAAAAAAACACAATTAAGATATAATTATAAATTAAATGAATGAATTTTATTAATATTATATAATATTAAATTAACGACTTAAGTATATATATAAATTTTTTGAAATAAAAGATAATATTCATTCGTTAGAACACTATCATTAAAGGTTTTTTTTACAGAGTTTGACTAACACTAACTTATTAGCTCTAACTTTTAGATATTAGTGCTTCGAATATGATACACGGGGAAAGATACTTCCTCTTCGGGACGGAGGTACGTATATATTCAAATGAGTTTTGATTATTTTAATAGAAAAAAAAAACTTATAAAATAAATTTTATCTTATTTATTTAATTTTAATTTTTTATATAAAATTAATTTTCGAACTACTTAAAATAAATTTTTTGGCAATATCCATTTTCTTCTTCCATAATTTCAATGCTTCTGTATTTTTTTACAATGTCTTTATCAATAATTTGAAATTTTTTGTTATTTTACTTATCTCATCTTCTATTTCAAATTTTTGTTTATATATTATATTATTTATGGTAAATATTGGTTATAAAAAAATTTTAAAAAATAAATTATATAACACATAATAAAAATATAAAAAAATAAGACACATTTAAACTGTTTTATTAGTACACCTCGGTGCTTTTTTTTTTTACAGGATAAAAATAAAAGAGTGGAAATTGACATTAACAACTAAGAATTATGAAAGCTGAAGTCGGGAGAAATGTCTAGGTCACATTATAGACGGAAACTAATAATTTAACTGTTAATAAATTGATGTTAACTTCACCACGTTTCTATTAATTAATTAATAAAAATATGCCCATTATACATATATTATTTTATATTTTATATTTTTGTTATGCTTCACATTATTTATAAAAAAAAATTATTATTTATTAAAATATTTAAAAAATATATATATAATGTAACACATAAAAAAATATAATCTCTTTATTTTTTTATCCGTCATTTAAGATTTTACATATATAATTAAACACTTAATAATTATATTTAAATTTATTTATTTAATTTTATATTCTTAATCTTATCTCAAATTAAGTTATTGTATTCTAATTAATTATAAAAATAAATAAATAAAATAAATATTATTTTAAAAATTTAAAATGATAATTAAAAATAAAAATAATAATTTTTAAAATAATAAATAAAAAAAATAAAAAATAAAAAATAAAATAAAATAAAATAAAATAATTACAGTGAAAATATAATATCTACTCATTAAAAAGACATCAATAAATGATATGTATCTTTCTGAGTTGACATACACATTAATTAAGGCTGACAACCAACCAAAAAATTATGTAGAACCACATGTATGAAAATACTATTTTCATCCTGATAAGTCTCTTTCATAAACTCTATACATATTTTAAATTTGTTCCTATTATCATTCATCATATTTCAATTTTTAAAATTAAATTATAAATAATTATTTTTTTATTTATAAATCATTGATGTAATAGTAAGATTAAAATTGTAATTTATTTTTAGATTTATTTTTTAACTGTATTGAATTATAATATTTGATAATTGATATGCTTATAATTAATTTTTATATTATATATAATAATATAGTATATAAAAACTAATTCGTGTAACTCTTAAAAAACATATATACTTAAAGATAAAATAGAGTGAAGTCCCACAAATAAAGAGAAAAGGAAAATATTGTTGAATGTTGAGGCATATAACATGAATTGTAAGCAACTTTATTCTAATAATTCTTCTTTTTATGGATTTTGACCATTAACCCATCTCTTGGTGTTGGATAGGGGGGAAAAAGAAGTTGCAAATGCTGGCACACACGTGTGTACAGACAGATGAACCAATCAGTAGTGCACATATACACTGTAATTTCTAGTATTTCAAAATTAATAATTTAATTTATATATAACCATCAATTAAAGAATTTTAAGAGATTAAATTATTTTACTAATTTTTAAAATTAAAATATAATTAATTTTAAAAATTAAAAGTTCAATGTAATTTAGAATATCATAATCTAAAGCGTAGTGAAAAGTTATTAGTTTAATAACCACTTAATAAAAAATAAAATATTTTTAAAAAATAATAATTATATCCAAACATTTTAAAATAAATTATATATATTTTTTCCTAATTTTAAAAATTAATCATAATTGTACTCATTTGATAAAAAAAATTAAATGAAAAATAACTCACTAGACCTATTATTCTGTTTGATAACTCATTATTGAATTCAATTTATTCTTAATTGCAAAATATTATAGTATAATTTCATTCAAATTGGTATAATTACAGTTAATTTTTAAAATTGAGGAAAAATAATTTATTTTAAGAGATTTTTTTATGCAATTATAATTATTCTTTTTAATTAATTTACATATATATAAGTTGATGGCTAATTAATTTCACCCATCATCTTTATAACACCACAATTTTATTTTTTCTACTTTATCAATGAGTTGCTGTGAAAATTGAGGAGAATGGAAAAGTATAATTAATGAATGTAAAACCTTTACATAATTGATAAAATCACAGTTAAATAAAAAGTTTCAAAATTTGAAAAGTCAAGAATATATGCAATCAATTTAGATTTTCCCAATTGAAATCCTTTAGTAAAATCACTCAATTATTCAATTTAAAAGCAGGTTAATAATATTAGTGTTACAAATTATAAAAAAGGGTTGTAATGTTATTAACTATAACGGTTAAGGATCACGATGAAATTAACCCTATATGTCTATGTATCAACATAGAAAGAACTAATAGGCAATCTAAGTTAGATGATGATGACAGTTGCATTAGGATGACAAGGAGTTGTCAATTTTAGGCATTGAAGTTATTAGAGAGAGGATGGTTCGGTTCCTTCTTTTTTTAAAATTTTTAACCCAAAAAAAAAAAAACATTGCTTGAAATGCCGTTACCACAATTTTGGCTCTAACCACTCGTGCTCTTGTCTTTATCTATAACAAAGCAATCTCTCTGTCAAGTACTTGTTAAATCAAATCAAAGGGCTTTAAACACCACACACTACCAATCCTGACTATTTGTTCTCATTCTTTGCTCTTGCTCCTAACCTGGGACTTAAAGGGTTTTCAATTTTCCTTTCTATGCTTATGGTGTTCATCACATGGCTCACTCATTAGCTTTGTTTGGCCGGTACCAAAAATCTAATCTTCAAGATTTCTTTAAATTGATTAACGTTAGAGAATTTGAACTCTTAGTTATCTTTATTTTATTAGAAATTTATGTTGATAAGTTATTTTTCAATTAGCATTCATATTTAAGAGTTTATTTTGATTAGACTTTATACTATAAATATATTTATAATATAATATTAGAATAATTATGATTCACTATTAAATTTAATTTTACATGTCACCAATTCGAATTTATAGTCTAAATCGAAAATACATATGAATCATTAATTAATTGAACAAATAAATAGTGAATCCATTGAAATAATCTTAATCATGTTATCCAATTACAAACCATAAATTATGGGGTAAAGAAAGGAGCAAAGCCCAATTAACCAAGTGTACAATGTGCCTCAAATCTAAGGTCCATAAAGTACCTACCCTAAAGAAAAAGCATATAAGCCAGATTGGACTGTGTCCACATGTATTAGGATTTAGGGGATGTTAGACCACTGGTAAGGATCAGTATTCCAATGGCCAATGGAAAGTTGTCGCTGCTCAAAATCTTCAGTAGCACTCAAATCTTCATCCCCTCTAGCCAATTTGTATATAATCTTGGAAAGATACAAGGTTGATGTTTAGTTGCTTTCTTTTATTATCCACCATGCATTCTAAAAGTCATCTTCCATGGTCTTGCTTCTTTCATCAGTCCCATCTCTTTTAATGTCTTATATTTTTTTTAAAGGGCTTTACCCATTTTCTTCTTCTTTTTCAGCTTCTTCTTTTCACTTGAAACCTTTGATTTTAATAGAAATGACAACAAAATTGTTGGCATGGTGAGTACTTTTTATCCGAAATTTTCAGAATTATAGAAATGAGCTCGAAACATTTCGACTCTATTTCTTTGAGTTTTCATTTTCAAAACGTTTTGGAAACGCCAAAACGTCTAATATCATACTTTTCCATGCATCATAGCACTATATGTATAACTATTTCACTAAAAATAAATTCATGTAAATTAATTACTTACTTTTATATATATTGGGACAAGATTTAACTTTTTTATAGATGTAACTAATATTGAATCGAATTTGAGGTAAGTTTTATAAAACTTAAACTTTATTTATTTAAAAATAAAAAATATTTATCTTATCATCCATCTCAATAATAAAGTCGAGATCGATAATATTCTATTATAGATATTTTTTTTAATCTTTAAAAGATATTTTTAATGCTATATATATATATATAATTATAAATTAAATATAAATATAATAATAATAATAATAAAAATATATATAATATATATAATAAGATATGATTCAAGATGAGTTATACTATTATCCGTATCTGATTCGAATTCAATTTGAATTAAAATTAAAAAATCTGCTTGGATCGTGTACTCAATAGGATGGTAAAATTATCATTTTTAGATGAAATTTTAGAGATTAAGATTTTGTGATAAATAAAAAAGTGAGTTGAATTTTACAAATATTTATTTATTTTCCAAATTTTTTTATATATAATTAATGTGCCAAATTTCTCCATAGAGTAAGATGCGAAAGGAAATAATATATAATTAAATATAACTAGTTGTAGGCTCGCATAAGAGTTATTTTGATCAAATATTTTTCATTTAATTTATATATATTTTCAAAATATTTAAGATATATCACTATAAAAAACTTATTAAATAGTATTGAATTTTTCACCGCTATTTAGACAAAATTCGTTGCTATTATATACAGCGACGAAACATTATTGTCGCAAAATAAATGGTCGCTGACTGAGATAGCCACGAAATATTCCTTTTCATAGCTAAATAACGATAGATAAATGTTGTCATTGAATTTAAAATGTGGCATTAAATTTAGCAAAGGATATTTTTGTCGCAATTGTCAATGCTAAAATTGATAAGAAATCTTAAAAAATATTAATTACTCTAACGTTTCTATATTTTTTTAAATTATATTAAATCATTCTTGTATTTTTAAAATTATACTAATACGTTTTTATATTTTACTTTTCTTAAACAATAAGGTTATTTCGTCCAATTTTTCTTTTTTTATAGTTATGTAAACTAAAAAATTCAATTTTTAAGTAAATAATTACTTTGACATTCATATATTTTTTAAATTATATTAAATTATCCATATATTTTGAAAATTATAATAAAACGTCCATATATTTTGTTTTTATTAAAAAATAGGTTCTCGAGTTGTTTTCTAATAGCAAAAACCTCATGTTTAAAAAATGATTATGTTTATAATAAACGCCCTTGCATTATGACTTCTGAATTTCAAGAAAACACCATTATCCCTGTCACTTATTTCACTGTCGCAATCATCAATTCTATTCTATACACAACAAAAGTGTGAAACTCAGAAATAGTGAACTAAATATTTTATTAATCAAAAGCTGCCAAACTCTAGAGTTTTATAAACTATTTATAGAGAATGAGTTTAAAAAAATCCTATGAGGCTGATTTGGTAATTTATTCTGAAAAGCTAATAAATCACCAAATCTATATCATAATGAAAAATAAAAAGATTACATAATAACTGCCTTAAAAAAAAATGTACCAACAGATTTTTCTACCTAAATTAAATAAAGAAACAAGAACTGTCAAAAATAGATAAAAAATATAAAACTGTAAAAACGGAGGCCTAAATATTGGAATTTAACCTAAAAAAGCTGTTAGTCATCGCTTTAGCATGAGTTTGACTCGTTGGGCCGTTTTTCATTAGATTATGGCCGATAAAAATCCAAAATAAACTACTCTTAGAATGCCAAACGGGCCTCGACCCAACTGATTTATAAACTATTTGGATTTCTACTTCTGTTTCTTCTTATCTAAGCGGTCCAAAAATTCTAAACAAACGCTCTCAACATCAAGTTATTCATTAAATTAAGTTAAAAGTTGAAAAATTTGACATATCTTCTGTTAATAAGAATTTCTCAATGGCCAACAGTGAAAAATTGACTAGATTACAAATTTAGGATTCAATTTCTCTGAGTAAAGAAATGAAAATAATTAACCTAAAAATTAAGTGTTTTTTTTTTTATAGTAGGTAGATTTTTTATTGTTAGTAAAAGTGAAAGATATTTTTATCCATTAATTTTTTAAAATCAGCTACACGTTTAATCTAAAATTCAGTTATTTTGAAAAGTTTCAATTTCTAACTTATCTAAATAGTTGAATTTTAGCTTTCTAAATAATTGCTTTTATTAATTTTGATATTTACCAAACACTATAAACTGAGATAAAATGAGTTTCTCACCCAAAAAATTTACTTTTTTTTTTTTATAAACTGTGCGAAACGAGCACTAAGAAAACTTGATTTATAGGTTGAAGTTTTTGCAACCAATTCTTCCAACAATTTAGGATAGTAATGCTAGTAATAGAACACATTTTTTAAGGAGCAGTGTTTATAACTCATAATTGAATATCAAATACCAATTAATTTTTGTTTATTAATACTGCAATTATTTTTAAAATTGAGAAATTCAAATTTAATCTTAATTAAAATATATATATGTATATAATTATATTGATGATGAAAATTTTAAATAGTTAAACTAAAATTAAAACATGTATATTATTCAAAATTTAATTTGAACGGTAAAAAATTTATATTTTTTAGAAGAGGTTTTGACATTATTAGACATATGACTGGTTAAAAATAAATAAATATGATTATTCAAAAAAAATTCTTTCTATGTTTTCGTATCAATCACTCGTATAATAGCTCTTATGGAGCAATTTACTTGCACCAAACCTTTTAAAAACAAAAAAAATGGAACGTGGATAGTGGCTTGATTGTATATGGCAGTGATAGACAAGTGTGAAAGAAGTATAGACAGTAGACTGAAAGTGAAATTACGACACAGTGAGGAAGAGAATAAAGGCAAAATTAATGTTTTTGGACCAATCATAATCCGAAACGTGATCAGGAAAGGTGTGTTGATTAGGAGCTTTCTCTTGGTTCAAACTATGGGAATGGCTGCCTCCAATTCCTTCTATATTAATATTATTTGCTTTTCCTTTCTGACACTTTTCAATCCCTAATTCAAAGTTACAATTTTCCTTTGCAAAAGTGTTCGTTCTGCCATCCCTTACAAGATTAATCCTTTTGTTTTTTTTTTAATAATTGAGATATCTCATTTTAATAAAAAATAAAATTATTTCTTATATTATTTTTTTTTTTTTTTTTTTTTTTTCATTCAATCCATAACAACATGGAAATAGTCATTTTATTTTATATATTTAAAAAATTTATAAAAAAAAAATTATAATATTTGTAACCTTAATTTGTTTATATAATTAACATTAGTGCGATAAATAAAATCTAACTACTTATTAAAATTTTATAACCAAAATTTATATATACTTCAATAATTCAATAATCATCAATATTTACTTCAATATAACAACCAAAATTTATATTTTATTAAAAAAATCATATTTAATTATAAATAAAAATTAATATTTTTTATAAATTTGACTATTGTATAGTTTTTGTTTATAATATATTATAGTAAGTCTTAGAAATCTTTCAACTTGTTACCAGTTTAAAATAATTTTAATTTAAAATATTATTTTGATATTTGAGGCTATAGTCATAATTGTTAATTCCTCTGCGTTTTTAATCCTATATATATTGCTTTTATCATGCTAGAAATAAGCTCTACTACATACCATGAGCTATACTCTTTTTTTTTTTTTTTTTAATCAAATTATTCAGAGCATCAAATGTAATGATCTGTAAGTGAATAGTTGTTAATAGTAATATAGTAGTATGGAGTGTCAATTCCACAAAGAATGATGATTAAATATCAAAATTAAGATTTTTTTATTATTTAAATAATTGAATTTCAAGAGAATATTTTAAACTGAAAATTAAATTAAATTAAAATTAGAATATAAGAATTAATTAAAATTAAATTTAAAACAATGTTGTGAAAAGTCTATAATTTAAATTTTTATCAATTCATTACCTATAAATTATCTTTAGTTGAGTTGATTGATTAAATTTTATCTTATTATAATTAATAATTAAGTTTTCCTAAATCATATGATATTTTCTTTTAAAATACAACATATGTATTTATATTAATTTATGTATACTCTTATGATCACAAATAATAAATATAAACCCATTAAATTTTATAAAAATCTTTTTAACAATTATAAATAAGTATTTTTATAACTAAGTAACATATTCTCTAAGTTTAATACTTTAAGAAACTAGTATTATATTTTCAATCACAAACAAACGATTGTTCTTATTTTTAAGCAATATATTTTCTAGGTCTAATATTTTTATGAATTAATATTATGTTTTTACTCTCACTACTTCACAAAACACCTTAAACATGCAAATAGTGATAAGTTATTCATAAAAATTAACCCAAAAATAATATATTAATTATAACAAGCAATTTCCAATTCAATCAATCAATGTAGGCAAATCAAAGAATTATATATAAAATTCTAGATATGAATTTAGCTACTCATAATTAGGAAAAAAATAAATTATTAATTGAATTGAAAACAAACATTACAATTCACAATCAAAGTAATTTAAATAAAGAATAAAATTTAGAGAAACTTTAGCAAAGAGAAGACAAAGCCAAAGATCATGAATCTTCCTCTAAGTTTGAAAATCTTCAATTACCTTTGCAAAAACTTTCGATAAATTTAAATCTAATATAAAACTATGAAAGAATTAAAGATTGGCGAGTAACTATCCTCCCTCTAACTTGTAGAAAACTTATATATATATAACAGTCTTTAAAATCTAGGTTTACAAGGTTTTGGAATCCTTTTTAAGCTTATAAATATCAAATTTCACTTAATTCCCGTCAAATGCACATAAGCTGCGTAATTTGGACTTGCACACTAGTGACAAAATGGGCAGCCCGTTTTAATCTACGCGGTGTGCTGATTAGATTTGCACGCCCGTGCATATTATTTCTTCACTTGGACAACATAATTTTTTTTTGCAATAGATCCAACCTGCACAACCATGCAACTCCAGAAATGCTCAAAAAGCTCCAAAAACCTAGTAAAAACAACAAAAATCATAAAATAAAGTATCAATCCAAAAAGGAATATAAAAATAACAACTTATTTAACTTATAATAAATTTAGTGGATGAATTAGCAACAATAAAATCCTTTTTAAAATTCAAATTTTACCCTACATAAAATACCTCCAAACTTAAATATTTATTTTTCCTCAAGCAAAAGAATATGGATAATACAATAATACTTGATTTTTACAAAATTTGCGTTGAATGGATTCTCAAAATGGCCTCAATAAATTATGTAGTAGACCTATTAAAGTGTCAAAAAGTTAAAAACATCCATTTCATAGCTTCAAGAATTAACACAATTACAATCATTACCTTAAAAATACTTGCATCAAACCATCAACCATGAAATTATTGCACTTCAGACAGGCATATACATAATATCTTCCGAAGCCTCTGTTAAATCAATGTACAAATCTCATAAGCAAATTCAATATATATATCTTCATTAATGGAATTACACACTGTCAATTTACTGAGTTGAAATCTGAATTCACACATGTTAAGAGATATGATTTAAAAAATGTTAATGAGGTGTTGACCATTGTCATTGAAATTTTCAGCAGTCTCCTCTTTAAGGACAACATCCTCATAATGAAAATAGGCATCCAGGGATTTCTTTGGATATTCCATCTCAAACACCTCATTGACCACTCCATTTTATCACATCTATTTCATTACAACTATCTAGAAAAAAAGGAAATTTGATAAGTTTGGTAATAATAAATTCCACTTCCTCTTCTCCAATCTTCAAGATGAGCTTGCCATTTTTCATATCAATGATTGCTTCAACTGTATTTAAGAATGATCTTTTCAAAATTAGAAAAATCTCAGTGTCCTCTTCCATATGATCACAATGAAATCTACTGGAATGTAAAACTTCTCAACTTTCACCCATACATTTTCTATAATCTCAACTGGATGTTGAATAGACTTTTCTGCTAATTGCAAGGAAATTCTAGTAGGTGTTAATTTTTCAAGCTTCAATTTCCTACAAATAAATAGAGGCAATAAACTCATACCATCACTCAAATCATATAAAACTTTATCAAAATTGAAACTCCCAATAGTACAAGGGATAAAAGAACTCTCTGAATCCATTAGCTTTAATGGAATCTTGCATTGGATTATAATGTTGCATCAATCGTTTCAATCTCTTCTAACTTCCTGATATTGGCCAAAAGATAATAAAGAAAGATATAGTTTTTGTAAATTTTTACCAAATTAAAAAATTGTAATTCTAAAAATCATCAATCTCCAATTGTTAACCATAAATTTTAGCAAAGGTGTGCTTTCAATATTGAGAACTCTATGTATTAAATGCAGGAAAACCCATCCAAGCTGAATACCTTAGTTTGTGCTTATATTTCTTCTGCTTGGTTAAGGAAGCTCTATTTCTTAGAATAAAAAAACAATGAATAAAATTTTGTTATGAAGTCCTTTATTTATTATTATTATTATTATTTTTTTTTGAAAAAGTAGATTTTTTAAACAAGGTTATCTAATTTTGTCTTGCTTTCACCTTCTATTTATTTATCCTTTGTGCTCTTACTCTAATTTGTTGACATATATGGTGGGGATGACAAATTGACAATAGAGAAATTCACATCAATGCATCTACTTATTACATGATAAGAAGAGTAATGTTTCTTTCTTTTTTTTTTAATAAATTCTCAACTCCAACATAAAGTCCTTGGAATTCAAATATGGGAACTATTAATAAAAATTCTAAATAGTTACTACTGCCTTGACCATCTAATCTGTCTCTCTTACTAGAGGTAGGCATGACCTACATATATTAATATATTATCAAATTCTCGTAGGATTTTTATAATGTAGCTAGATAATAATTTAAAATTTTCAGAAAAAAAATTTGTCGGTTTTCCAAGTCATGTCTATCTCTAGTAGGAGAAAGACGGTGTAACATTTATTGTTTATAGTAGGAAAATTTATTGGTAAAGCCAAATTGAGTCATTGAATAGCTGCTATATAATCTGGTTGATAAATTGAGAATTCAAAACAAATAATGGCACAATTTTCACAAAAGATGCATTTTTGGACAGTGTAATAAAATTTCCTCGTTGTGTATAAGAAAGATACTATCTCTTTAGTATTGCAATTAAAGTGATGTTTCTATCTACAATTTAGGAGTTGGTCACTTATAAATTTTCTCATTTTAATTGATAATTCTACCATTTAATAAAATTGAAATTTCCATTTTCATAAAAAAAAAAAATGGACGACTCTATTTTGCTTATGGTTAGAAACAGTAGTTTAAATTTTTTTAAATTAAAACAGATCAAATATACATTATAAATTAGTTTTTAATTAATAAAAAAATATTTCCAAGATAATACTTCTATTACTTTCTCAGTAGTACAAATAACAATCCTCTCCTTTTCTCTCCCAAAGTTTTTTCTTTCTTTCTTTATTTTGGCTGCTAAAAAAATTTGGCAATAACCCCATTATTTCCCATCTTTTTTGGAATTTTTAATTTTTTTTAATAAATATAAATCTGCTCTTTGTAAATTTGTTGGCATTATTTTTTTTGTGTTTGTGTTTATTTTTTATTTTTTCTGATAGGAATTATTTGTTCTTCTTTTGTAAAAGTATTTGTTGTCTAATTTTGAAGTTATTATTATCCTTATTTGAAATTGATGCTGAAAATTTCAATGGAAATGATGAATTATATATTTGTATTAATGCAACAGGATTTATTTGAAAACCTAAAAGTTTAGTTGTGGCATAATATAGCTGCCAAATGAAGCGTGATTATCGATATTATATTAAATTAATTATTTTATTATGATGATCGTATTTCTATTCATAAAATTTATCATCTTTTAAATTGAATTTAAAAACATAATTTATAATTTATAAAATTTTATATTTTATTTACGTTTAATTTATTTTCACAAATAAAAATTATCTCATTTATCTGAAAAAAATAATACCACCACCACCAACAATTCCAGATAGACAATGCAATATCATCATTATTTTTATTTTAACTTTTTTTTTTTCCTGAGATGGACAATTTCATAAATGTTAAGGACCGGCAAATGGATGAAATTCTGTAGTAAAAACAAAAGGAGCAAAGAAAATGATAAAAAAAAATATATAAAAATTTCTTTTCACAATTTCTTTTTACATAAGGAAAACAGCAAACTAATAAGGCAATACCCATAAAAGGAAAATTAAAAGAAAACAATAATAATAATAATAAAACTATATTATTCTTTTTATAGCCAAGAAAATCTACCATAAATAAATAGCAAAACTATATAATTATTAAGTCAATTGCTATTAAATAAATAAATAGGTACCATGCAAATATATATATATAATAAGCTATTCAAAAAAGTATGTAGTATATAATAAGAAAAGAAAGATACTGAGAATGGCCCACACTGTTTTTCTTTCTACTTTTCTTACTTCTAATAGCTAGAAATAGCTATTAAGCACCTATTTTACATAAAAATGGTTAATTATAATTTCCTGAATGATCCAATACATTAAATTTTTCTAATCTTTTAAAATACATTAACTTCTTTCTAACGAATGTTATAATATATTACTAAATTTTTCCGTCCAATTTTATCATTAGTCAACCCTATAAAGATAATAAAAAGATAAAAATGTCCTTACCCTTTATTTTTAATTAATTACATTCTATTTTTACTTTAATTTTTTTTTAAGGTTAAAAAATTTATTTTCATATTTTTGACAAATTTTAAAATAAAAAATAAACAAAAATATTTTTTAAAAAATATTTTTTATTTGTTGTTTTTTATTTTAAAAAATAATTTAAGAAGAAATTAAATTATTAATTAAATTATTTCTTCTTAAATTTTTAATACAAATAAAAAATTCATTTTCATATTTTTGACAAATTTAAAAATAAAAAGTAAAAAATATTTTTCTTTTTTATTTGTTATTTTTTAAAAGTATTTTTTAAGTATTTTTAAAAATATTTTTATTTTCAAATTTGTTAAAAGTATGAAAATATATTTTTTAATTCTAAAAAAAAAATTAAAGTAAAAATATAATGTAATTAATTAAAATTAAAGGGTAAGGGTATTTCTGTCTTTTTATTATCCTGGTAAGGTTGACTAACAACAAAATTGGATGGAAAGATTTAGTAATATATTATGACATTTCTCAGGGAAAATTAATATATTTTTAAAAGGTCAGAAAGAATTTAGTATATTAAGTCATTTTACATGTGGAAAATTATAATTAACCTTAAAATAAACAATAACTTGCCCTAAATAACAAAGGAGAGATAAGGAGAAGCATACTTGTGTATAGAAGTAAATAGGTATGGTAAAAAAGATGGGCAGAGCTAGGGAGGGTAGAGCTGAAAAGAATAGAAAATAAAACAAATCGACAAGTATCAAAGAGAAGTAATGTGTTGCTCAAGAAAGCTTATGAACTTTCTGTTCTTTGTGATGCTAAGGTTGCTCTTATCATCTTCGCTAATCATGGCAAGTACTATGAGTTCTGTAGCTGTTCTAGGTTTGGAAATTTTGATTTCTTGATTAATAATTTCTTTGCTTTTAATTATTGATCTTTATTATTTTCTTGATAATAAAATCCCTAAACAATTGAAATTTAGGGACAGTACTGAATTACAAATTAAGTCTGGGGACAATGTATGTTTTTGAACCCTCATCTTTAATTTCTTATTTGTTGACTATTTTCTGGTCAAGCCATTTTATTTCTTAGAAATCTGAGTAATAATTAAGAAGAAATTAACCCTTTAATTTGTATTTATAAATTTTTTAAGAAAAAATTTTTTTTTTTTTTTTTTCTGTTTTGTGATCGCAAAAGTAATTTCCCAAGTTTCTTGAATTCTTGATTTTTTTTTTTATTCATTTCTGGACTTTAAAACAAGTGAAACATTTTTTGCTCTCAGTAATTCAAATTTCCTCTCCATTCTTATATATTAAATATAAATATTTCTAAAAAATAAGAATTTTATAAAAAAAAAATTCAATTTTCAATAATAATTTTTTTTATAATAATAGTTATGAATATTAAAAATGAATATTTGTTAGAAAAATAATCATTATTTATTATTTATGAAATTTAAACTTAAATTAATTAATTTAAATCACGTTAAAGATTTGATTAATTGTGAACCGAATTAGTAAAAAATCAATTCAGATGATCCATCTAACGGTTTGGTTTATTAAATGAAAGATGAACCGATTAGCCGATCTGTTGCATATTCTTATCTTAGACTAACTAATTTGCTCCTAATTGTAAGTTTAAAATAATAAGATTACGAGTTTGACACTAAATTTAATTAAGTGGACCTAATTTATATGTATATAGCAAACTGTGTTTGATGTTGTCCCCAAGGGAATGTTGGCGTAAATTAACAGTGTGTCCTGAATCCTGATATCAAAAGGTCTCATCATCGACTCTTATGTCTATGAAATTCTATCTAATAGAAAAAAAAAAAATTTGTGTTTGTGGTTATTAGGTTCCACATGATGATATAAACAATGTAAATAAAATAGTTTTTATTTTTTATTTGGTAGATTGAGGGATTAGGTTCCTTATGAATTTTTCTAATGAATATTCTTAATATAAATATTGGTTAAGAAATAATTAATTTAGATAAAATTAAGTAGTTGATTAATTTTAAAAAAATTATAATTTTACAAGAATTTTATTTAATTATAATTACTATAACTTTAAGTGATAATTTAAAATTTTCATTTCCTATCATTTTAATAGTTTAAAATTTTTTGTTTCCTAATTTCATCTATTACTTTTAAATTAGTTTGTTTAACTTCATCTAAATTTATTGTTTTTAAGTCATTACAGTAAGAACATTTGTTAATATATATAGGATAAAATGAAACATATTTCATTTATTATAAATATATGTTTGATGCATTTACAACAAGTGTAGTAATTGGACAAACTAATTAACCCAATAAGGAAGAGACTGAGAGGATGAGGCAATTTTATTAGTTTTTATGCTAATTTAAGAATAAGAAATTATTAAGTAGGATCATATTAAAATGGGTTTATGTGCATTCTATACGAAATCATGTCCATATGAATTTGATGTAATATGTATAGAAGTAGTATGCTCATATCTTATTAATAATTTCTCTTTAAAAGTTATATAGTTTTATTAATTTTATCTTATTTATTTTGTCAATTAAAAAGGAAGTTCTCAAAATATTTAAAATTATTTCATTTTTGAGTTGTAATATAATTGATAAATGATGTTACAATTAACAGAAAAAAAAAGGATATGAATGAAAAAGAATGAAAAATTGAAGATAAAATTTAACTATTAAGCCTTTAATTTGTCTGTAAATTAGCCATTTATACTTAACTTCAATCATTTGGGAGCTTTTTTTTTTTTTTTTTTATCAAAGAATAAATATTTATATTAATTTATTTATTTTAATCTTGTTAATTCAACATTTCAACATTTGTTACATAATACAAAGTTGTAAAGTATACAAAATAGAATTACACCTAATTAATTTGATATTTTATACATAAATTTAAGATATAATTTCATATTATTATAATATTTAAATTTAATCAAATTAAATTATTTTCTCCAATTTTTTGAAAAAAAATTTTACTGACTAAAGAAAAAATAATTAATTTTGATTTGAATATTTTATAACATTGATTGATTTGAACATAATTGTAATTTATTTACAAGCCAACTTAACTGATTCAGTTTAGTAATTACATCTATACTAATTAGGCCTAAAATGGAGTCAGAATTTGAGCTTATATATATACACTTTATTAAAAATTGAACTTATACTTTATTTATTATTTTTTTTTTCTGAACTTGTTATAATTCACTGCCTCTTCGTATTAATTCATAGCATGGCAAAGACAATTGAGAAGTACCAGAGATACAGTTATAGAGCATTGGAGGCCAAACAATCTGTGCATGATACACAGGAACAAAGACAATCGAGAATGGACGGTTTAACTATTAGAAATAAGTTAAACACTACTACTATTAATATATTCGACTCCAAAGCTTCAAAGAGTATAAAACACAACTCAGAACTTACATATAGGACCAATAAGCTTTTAATTTAATGGTACTTGAATTGTTTTGAACATCGCTACAACTTTGATTTATAACATCCACTATTTATCCATAATTAATGAATTTTAAGAAATTTCAACTGCTACAACTTTGTTGAAGCAAAGGTGCTACCAGGAATATTTGAAGCTAAAAGCTAGAGTTGGGATTTTTTATGGAAAGGAAAAAATGATTTTTTTAGTGAGAAACTGATTTTGACACAGTTTATAGTATTTGGTAAATATCAAAATTAATAAAAGCAATTATCTAGATAGCTAAAATTCAACTATTTAGATAAGTTAGAAATTTGAGTTTTTTAAAATAGCTGAATTTTAAATTAAACGCGTAACTAATTTTAAAAATTAGTAGACAAAAATACCTTTATGAGTTTATAAGCAGTTTTTAAATTGTATTTTACAAAACACAAACATACAGTTAATTATTTTTAAAAATATCACTTTTAGGAAAATAACTTTTCTCCATATGAAAAACTATTTTCATAAACTGTATCAAACTAAGCCTACATATACAAGTAGACAATTGACTGCATTTCAAAAAGTAGTATATATTGATTATTGCGTAATTTAACAATATGCAATTACATTTAACTGTGATTTGCAGTTATAGAATAAAAAATGGTTAATTTTGTATCTTAAATTTGAGAAATTAAAATAGTAGAAATTTTTTTAGATAGATTACTATTAGAATTTTATCTCAAATTTTTAATTAGAGAAGAATTTATTTAATAATGATGAAAAAATATTTAAATAGAATTTGGACTATAATAAATAAAGTACTATTCAAATTGGATTTGGATTTGGATTTAGATTGGAAACTTAAATATGAGATTTTGATCATATAATAGTAATGAGGTTTGATTAGTAATACAGATTATAGTAGAGGTTTAGTATTATGTCAAGATAGTATGGTATGATATAAAATATATGGATATAGTACTTTGTATAAAATATATGAGAAGTTATTTTGTGAATGTTTAATTAATTAGTAGTAATTTATTGTATGATGTATTTTTCATAATAATTATACTTACCATTATTACCTATTAAAAATTCATTTTATTTGAAAATTTTGGAGGATTCATAGACTGAAAAAAATTATAAATAATATTTTCCATGAATTTAGAAAGAAATATTTTTATTATTAATTAATTTATTGATAAAATTCATGAATAATGTGGTAAAATGAATCAACTTACAAATAAGTGCATTGATCTTTCGGTTATAAACTAATTAATTTCTAAACTAAAATTTAAGATTTAGTAAACTTGTTAACACATGCAAATGTGTACTCTCAAGAAAATTTCATGGTGTTTTAAAAAATGAAAATAAAGATTCTTATGTAGATAATTTAGAAGTAAAGAACTGAAAAATGATAAACTTTCGTCAAAAGCTTTCGAGTTCAAATCCTATTAAATGAGATAGAGAAATGATGGGCTCATTTCGATATTTCTTGTTTTCTGTAGACCCAATTCATGATTGATCAACTTTCTGAGCTTCAAAGGAAAGTATATATACTTGTATAATTAATCATTCCTTCTTCTTTTCTACTATTTGATACAAAATTATTAACATGAATTTGATTCATGTGCAGGAACAAGTATTCCTGGAAACCAATAATGCTTTGAGGAAGAAGGTAGGCACTAAACTCCAGATTCTTGTGAATTATGTTTAAATACATTAGAATAGAGGTGCATTTGAAATGAAGATGAATTTGAATTTGATATTATATTTATTTATTTTTCATAATTTTAATACAATATTTAATCCACTGTTATTTCAATTGCATACCTATCTAATGGATTCTCAATAATAATATGCATAATCTGGATATTTGGATTTTGAAAAACCTGAAATTTTCCTTTATATGTGCTTCAACTGTAATATATCGTAATTGACCATCCTTGATTTATTAACTTCAAGCTTGTGATGTTCATTTCATCATCTTACAAGACTTGCATGCTCTTGCATATTTTATCTTATAATTCCATGTATCATAGAAATGAGCAATTAATCATTGCACTCATTATTATTCTTAATGTACATATAAGCAAATTTATCTATGCAGTCGCTCTTATTTTTTAAAAAATTTTGGGATAAATTATTATATAATTTCTAAAATTCGATGAAATTAATAAAATGATCATTTCTATTTTAAAAAATTAATTTTTTAGTTTTTAATAAAATACTATTTAGTTTCATTTTCCTTTAATTTCTTTAATTTTTTCTTTAATTTTTCTATTTTCCTTTATTTTTTTCATTTTTCTTTATTTTTCTTTCATTTTCCTTTATTTTCTTTTTTAATTTAAAAATTATATATAAAACAAATATATCTCCTTCCTAAAATTAAATAATGTGTCCCTTCTTAACATTCGTGGTCCACCATGAACGCATGGATCTCACATAAATATAATTGGATAAACATTATGCCTTTCAACTAGTCAAAAAGCTATTGAACATATAATTTATTTTTAAAGGGATATTTTTAATGGTAAAAATTTCAAATTTGTATCTAGAGGCTTCAGATTTAAATTCCTTAAGAATTATCTTTTATTAGCTTGTCTAACTAATAGAAGGAAAAATCTAAAAATTACTCCTTTTTCTTACTTCAATCATCATGGGAAGCTAGAGAACTGTGTTCAGTCCAACTACCAGCAGCCAGTGCATTCAATGGCATAGTAGTTCAAAGATTGGGTAAAATTACTTTCAATGCAAGAATTTTAATTAAAAGAAATTAAGTTAGTTTCATTAATTTCCTTATTAAACACACATATTATCCCACACTGGTTGACAATAATAAGTATAGAAAGTATAATGAGGACATACAAACCACCCAATTAATTAGTTCAATCGTTTCGATAATAGTTGCACCTCCTCCCTTCAAATTTACTATATATATATATATATATATATATATATATATATATATATATATATATAAATCAATAAGTGAACAGATTGATAAACACTAGTGTATATGATGCTCATAGTTGGCTACTATTAAGCAATTGTTGATACCTTCTGTAATAAACAAAGTGTGTTATATTCACTTGATAAACCAAGATTGTCCTTTAAAAATTATTATTGATTGTAAAGTTTTTATAACCATCTATTATTACTGGTAAACTATTAAGTATTCAGCTACTTGAA
This sequence comes from Aleurites moluccanus, assembly GCA_948193065.1. Lineage (NCBI taxonomy): Eukaryota > Viridiplantae > Streptophyta > Magnoliopsida > Malpighiales > Euphorbiaceae > Aleurites > Aleurites moluccanus. Next base: position 13,235 of record CANXYC012395257.1, on the reverse strand, counting down.
TTATTTATATATATAAGAATATAAAATTTAGATCCTCAACTAATAACTCAGTGATCAATTGTATAATCTTGATCTTTGTTTAAATGATATAATGCAGAGTATGTTATTTCACAGATTTTGAGATTAATCATGCCTGCATTTTTAGTACAATTAGTCAGAATTTAAGACTGATTATGAAATTATCTTTTATATAGCGGGTGGATTATTTATTCACAGATTTATTAGCTTTTTCTACCTGATATTGATATGTGAATGCAATTTGTATGCTCTGTTTGGGTAATTTTTCATTTTCTGTTTTTGGATTTTAATTAATTTTTATAATCCAACTCTTAAAAAAATATAATATTAAAATAATGTATTTATTCTAATTGCTTAATTAATGTTTTTAAAAGAGAAAGATATGGTCCTATATAAGTTAAAACTATAAGAATGGTTGTTATTTATTTTATCAATTACTTTTAATATACAATTTTTTTTTCAATCTCAATTTCATTCAAATATAAATTTATGTTGTGTTTGGATCTTCTTAAAAAAATATATTTTATTGTAATATGCAGTATTTTACTACAATAAACATGTTTAGATATTTGACATTAAAGATCAAAATTACATTTTACTAAATAAAATGTGATTTTAGTCTTTCAAATTTATTTTTTTAAATTATAATTACCAATTTATTTTTATAAATTTATTTTAATAAAATTTATTTTAGTAATTGGGCTGCTAAATATAATAATTTTTTTAAATTCATTAATCATTAGTGTTGGCGCGCATGGACTGTTACTTATTAATAACATAATTAATATGGCTTTAATTTTCATTCAATCATAGTTTTAGGCGGCGATATTAGCACTTCCAAAATAGTTTATGGCACTTTTAATCTTTTTTTATTCTATAAATAGACCATAATGCCCTTTACTCGTATTTTTACTTGTTTTTGGGTGGAACGTTTCCCTTCATCTTTTTTTACCCCTTTGCCTTTATCGTTTAAAATTTATTTTAAAAAATAAAATTTTAAGAACTTCGTTTTAAAAAAATTGATATATTTAATTTAATTTTTTTTTTATTTTTAAATTTTAAAATGACATTTTAAATTGATTTGTCAAACATTCAAAAAATTATTTAACATTTTTTTAATTTCAAAACAGTGTTTCATATTTATTTTAAATAGATTCAAATACCATCTTCAAAACTGTTAATTTTTTTTTATTACTCGATTATAGCAATTAACATAATCTAAATCAAACTTAAAAGAATGTGATCTATTTAATAAATTTTTTATAAATTAAAATTTAAAGGCATTTTTTTTATGGGAAAATTATTTCCCTAAACTGTAAATATATATATATATATACAAACAAAACGAAAATCCTAAATCGATGAATGCTTTTTTATTTATTAAAATCATCTGTGCCCCTTTTTTTTATCTTCTACAACTCCGTAATAAAATGTTTTATAAGCACTGGAGAATGGTCCCAAAAGCCAAAGCAATAACTGCTCCAAAAATGGAGATTGCTCAAGCCAGTTCATATTTTATTTTAAAGAATCAACCCTCAAAAATAGAATATGTATTTAAATAATAAAAATTAAAAGCCAAATCATATTGTCCCTAACGTTTTATTTTCTGCAACCTCAATTCAGATTTTGTTGATGAAAGTAAAAATTTAAGAGGTGGTAGACTTTAGTGGTCTTTAATAAAGTTTGAGAGATTAATAATCCCAATGAAAAATTAGTTGTGGAGAATTCACAAGTCACAAGTAACATCTGAAAAAAAAAAATAATAAGAATATATAAAAAAAATGAATAGGAGTGTCAAAAACTATTTTAAGAGTGTCAATATCATCACTTTTATTTTAAGGCATAAATAGTTTCTCCTACTATTTTTTTTTACTCCATAAATTAAAAAAAAAATGACTCAAATATGCAGTATTTTGTTCAATAATTAAGTTGGTTAATCCTTTTACATTTTGAAGGTTATATATAGAGCTATAGATGAAAAATAGAATAAGCACCTAATTAAATTTATTAATTAGGAATAATCAAATTAATTAACTTAGAGCTATGTTTCCACCTAACAAAATTATATTAGTTAGAACACAGCTCATCTGTCCTCCCCTAACTCGGTTAGGAAAGCTTATAATCTAAAATCAAGATATGAGATCTCCTTATATACAACAACAATTGAAGATCGGACATGCAATGAGAATCATTGTCAATGGAGGAAGAATATATCACTCAAGGAGGAATAGGGGAGGCAATAGGATGGGAAATTCTCATTTTTCGCGAAAATTTACTTCGAACGAGGTAGGGATTCTCCGATTTGTTTTCCCATTGGGATAGGGACGATGAATATTTTTTTTCCGTTAGCGGGGACGGGGAGTGTATTCCCCACCCGTGGGGATCCCCATCCCCGTCTCCGTGGGAACCTATTATTATACTTGATTAATTATTATATTTATTTAATTATTCTTTATATAAAATTATATATATATTCAAAAAATAATTCTTATGAGATTGTTGAAATTTATTGAAAACACTTATTAGATTAAATTTGTTCAAGTACTCGTATTTTAATGTATGCTGAATTTTTAATGTTTTATTAAAAAATATTACTGAATATTTTTGATATATTAAAATATTTATATTTTAATTATATTTGGTTGATGTTTTGTGTTTTTGAATTTATTAATATTTTCTAAATAATTTTTTTCATATTTTTAGCTATTATTTATGAATTTTATAAATATAAATAAATTTAGTAATACAAAATTTAAGTGAGGAACGAAAATTTCCACGGGGATAGAAATCTCCACGAGGATAGAGATTGGGACTAAATTATCTCCGTATGTAAAACGGAGACGGAAATAAGGATTCTCCGCTAAGGCGGGGCAGGGGATGGAGATGGTTCCCTCGCCCCGCCCCGCCCCGCCCCGCCCCATTGTCATTTCTAAGGAGGAAATTTTTTTATGTAGATTTAGTGTATTATATTATCTATCAATTAAGTATATCATAATCAAATGTGTTATCAAGTGATAAAATTAAACTTAAATGATAATTATTTTTTAAATTTCTAATTGTTCAATCATATATATATATATATATATATATATATATATATATATATATATATATATATATATATATATATGCAACTCAGTCTCGAAGTTCAAAATCAAAATGTGGAAAGGTGATATGATTTGAAATTGTTTGCTTAAAGGTCATGACACATTGAATAAATGCACTTTCTTTTGGGATAAAAAAAAAAAAAAAAAAAGAGATGACAATTTTAGTGGAATAAGAACTAAATTATTTGTCTCTAAACTTAGTATAATTTAATGATTTGTATTAGTGTTAATTAGAAGGTTTGATCAAATAATGCAAAATTAGAGCATGAAAAAGGAATTGGAAAAATGAGCCATTGAATTGATTGAAGATTTATTAAAAGTTAATGAAAATATAAAATAGCAAGCTAATTAGTATTAGTAATTGCTCGTGGCTCGTTTAATCCTTACTGTCAATTGGCTTTAGAAAATGCCCCACCAAACCAACAACTGCTCATTCAAAGTCCCATCTTTCAGGTATATGTCATGAGCGATTGTGACCTCCAACCACTTCCTATATTAATTATGTCAACTGTGTTCAACCAATTAGCTTTTGGATGAACCAAAAAAAAAAATCAAATTCTAATTAGCATACTGAAAAACAAATTGTCCTGTACAGTGATTTATTTTCTATTTTATTAATTAAATTCTAAAAATTTTCTATTGGCTAGATAAAGATATATATCGTTACAATTACATAAAATTTGTGGTGTAAGCATTACTTGATTGGCATTGATAGAGAAGATATTGTTTTAAAGTGGGAAGAGTGAAATTAAGATCTTTATGTTCCCTTGGTGTGCTTGGATGTTGACTCCAACTTAAAAAAAAAAAAAAAAAAAAAAAAGTTAAACTAGCAATATAATGAGGCCAAAGGCAAATGTCACCCCATTTTCTTTCATAAAAGTAGTTCAGCTAAAGAGTACCCATTAAATATGGATTGAAAAGCAAAAAGATCCCCAACCAAATTGCCATTTTTGAGCAAAGATGATTTATTGATTTTGCTTTTGTTTGTTGCAAGAGATATTTAAGCTTTTGTAGTTTCTATTACTGTTAATATTACTAATTTGTTATATGTTATTATTAGGATTATTCTTTTAAATTTACACCATTTGACTGTTTATATACAAATTTGAATATCATCTTATTTGGATTGAATCGATTTACAAAGTGAGTTTGTCCTTCCTGAATTTATTAATCATGATTTGATATTTAATATCACATCTCAAAAGATAGTTTTTAAATGTATATACTAAAATATGAAGTGTATGCACTCATAAATTCATCTATTAGTGAGATCTAATTTTAGAATTTTTTTTTTATTCAAGGGTTACAATTAATTATTAATAGTTGCGAATTATCAACAGAACTAATAATTGGTTATCATGCTAAGCTATAGAATCCTACATACATGAGCTATGTATACAAGATGATAAATAAGCTTACGTATAATTGAATTTTATAATTTCAATAATTGATTTTTAAGATTAGCACTCTCAAAATTAAATAAACTCTAAAATTTTCAAAAGTACATGGATCTGGACTCCCAATATTATATAAACTCTAACATTTCTAAGAATGCAAAAAACTTTTCTCACTCTACATTGATACCATCTTAGAAATATAAATTCATTTAATTTCTTGTATTTAATTTATGTGGAATTAATTATATCTTAATAAATCAACACTTAAAAAATCAAAGGCTAATAATTTAAAATATAATTTTCAATGTTTCAGTTAAAATTTTTAACCACAATTTTAAACGTAAAGTTCATAAAAAATTTCAAACTCACAATTAACTTTCAATTACTCATCCAAACAAATCCTAAATATATAAGTTGATATGAAAAAATTTCCCAATGGACTAAAAAGAAGAATATCATCATTTTCCTATGTCTTCTTTATTGTAGATGTGGATAGAATTTGTTCTTAATGGACAATGATACGATGTTTATGATAATTCAGTGAAAAAGTTATTATCTTATAAAGCAGAAGCACTACTTCCTACAAAAATAAATGAATAAAATATAAAAAAATATAATTGGATTGAGATACTGAATATTAAGTGATAGAAGTGGTCTTCTAGTAGTGAAAGCACACCAAAAAAAATATTCCTTCAATGAAATATAAGATCACGAATATGTTTGGAGTCTTTAACTTGTAAAAAATAATAATAATAATAATAATATTTTTTTTCTTCTTACAATAGAATAAAATAAAAATAAATTAATGAGTCAGTGATATGAAATTATTTTTAAAGTCAGAGATTTTAAGTTTAAATTCTAATCGATGTTAAATTTATTAAAAATAAAATAAAATAATAATAATAATAAAGAAGATTATTGTTTGCATAATTTTGATATGCTATAATTGATGGGATATTTGATTCTCTCATAAACTTTTCATTTTGCAGCATCAAAATATCGAATACATCAATAATATTTTTTTTTAATTATACGAATAATTAATATATTTTTTATAAAAAAATTATAAATTAGGAACCGAATTCAAATATAAGTCAGATTCAAAGTTTTTAGAAAATTAAATACACAAATATATAGCAACAAAAAGAAAAATAAAAGACATTTATGGATGTTAAGATAGATATACAATGACCATTAATAATATAATGTATTCTAAATATTTCATCCTGTTGTATACATGTTATTTTGCTTTTTAATAGTATTAAGCTACATATCTTTCCCACCATGACTAAAGATTCTCTAAGTGTGGTTCTATTTGTTGTGACGTTCTATTTGTTGTGATGTCACTAACCGAATAGAACATGTGTAGCTTCAAATGATAAGAGAATACTAACAAAGTGTGGGAGAAATGTTGGAGTTTATATAGTTTTAGAAGTGTTAATTTTAAAATTAGTTATTGAGATTAGATAATCTAATTATATATATTTTTATTTAATATTTAATATTTAATTTATATAAAATTTTATATTTTAACGTTCCACTCAAGTTATAATTGGATCAAAAATAATTTTTATTAATTCTAATTGACATTTGTAAATTTATAGTGAAAACTGGGTTGATTGAATTGAAAATCTAACATGGGTGAAGAGATAAATTTGAAAACCTATTACTGAGCGAAGAAACAATTAGATGAAATCTATCACCGCGTAAAATTGAAAATTCAATATGGACGAAATTGAAAGAAAAACTGAAATCTTAATCCGAATTATGATTAAATAGATGGTACAAATTATTTTTCGTCTTTAATATCATGTTATAATTAATGAAATTTATATAATTTTGAAAGTATTAATTTTAAAAGATATATATATTGAGATTGAAAAATCTAATTATATATATATATATCTATTTAATGTCTTGTATATAATTCATATGAGATTTTATATTTTAATAAAGTATATTATTATATTTAAGAAAATAATTTATTTTGAATTAATTGTAAAAAATCAAATCTATATTTTTAGGAGGATTTGGTAATTATTTTTAATTTAGGTTAATATTGAAGTAAAAGTATAGGGTGAAATTTTTTTTAATTTATTTGTTTCCCCTAAAAGCGAGGTGAGATTTACATAATATGTTAATTTTTTTTTCTGTAGTTTATTAAAAAAATCTTCAAGATAAATTAATGGGAAAAGGGCCGTAAAATGGACTCCAAATGCCAAATAATATAGTCCCATAAATAAAGGTTATCACTATTTTTGTATTTAATATGCAAAATCATATGAAATTTATTGTGATTTGGAATGAGATAAATTGATCTCGTCAATAATTTCTCATCCTATCTCAATAGCATTCTTTTTTTTCTCCCTCATTAATGGAGGATAAGATTTAAGGGACAAGCTAAAAGCATAGAAATTTAGGTATTAACATTTTATTTTATTGTTTATCTTTATTGTTTATCCATATTCTATTTCACATCAAATATTAAATTAGATAATAAAAGATAATTATTCAATATAATATTTTGGAGTTGAACAAATTGTAATTTTTTCTCTGAATAAGAGTTAAATATTAAGTTTTTTTTAGACGGAAAACACAATTATCATAAAAAAGTAAATAAATATCATGATTAATATTAAATAAAATATAAAATTATACAAATTATAAATCATATTTTAAAATTCAATATAAAAGATAATAATTTTTATAAATAGAAAAATAATCATGTTAATATAGCAATTGATTCAGATATAATAGAGGAAAGCACGCTATGCCAAGTGATTATATCATATTATAATTTGATTATTATATTTTTAGACGAGCTTGATTGTTCAATTATAAATATCCGATCAATTTCATATATGAATAATAATAAGTCAAAAATTAGAAAATAAATAGTTAAATTCTTCTATAAAGAAAGAATAAACAATTTTTATAAGAGAGAAAAAAAAATAAGAATAAAATATTGCAAATATGCAAAGAGTATATTCTTATTTATGACAACAAATGAAACTAAGAGAAAAGTGAAACAATTAGGCTAATGGAAGAAAAACTTTGAAAATAAAAAGAGAGAGAGAGAGAGAGGAGGATGCAGTTAGGATTTTTTGTATTGGACAATTTTTTTTTTCCTTATATAAGTTAATAAAGGGTAGGAGTGATACTATAAGATATTTTCAAAATACAAAAGGGTAAGGTAACTTATTTAACTAAATAATTTTCATAGGAAGAGCGCCATATATCATTTTAGAAGTATCAATTTCATTACTTAATTTTTTTTTATTTTGTATTTATCCATCAAACGTATTAATCACTTTCTAAAAGATATCACAAAAAAAAAAAAAGAAGTAATATTTTTCGCTAGGGCTGGCAATCTTTAACACAATCCGTTAATATGATATGTAATTAATAGAATTAAATCGAGTGTAAATGAATTCGATATATATATAAACTTTAAAAGTCATTAATTTATATTGTAATTTTTTTAATTTTTAAAAATACACTTATAATAATTAATTCACATAGATAACATATAAATATAAATTCATTAGAAAAAAATTAGATTAATTAGGTTTAGTTTAGTTTATATCATATACAAATTATTTTTTTTATTGATACATTATATTTTAGAGTTAAAATTCATTGAATCCCTTTTATTTAGGTATAAATTAATTATATATTAAAATTAAACATATTTAATGTATTAAAATTTATAATAAAAAAAATATTTATGTATAATATTTTAATAAATTTTATTTTATTTTATATATTTAAATAGGTTAAACCAATCATATATAATAACACATATAATAACACGTCTAATAAACATATCCATAATAGAGTTAGAAAATCTTAACATAATTAAATAGATGGGTAGAGTTAATAAATTTTAATATTATACTAATATTATAACACGATATGATTAGGATAATACAATTTTATAAATTAAAATCCACTACACCTCGCAAAAAAAAAAAAGATTTTACTTTTTTTATTTTTATTTTTTAATTATTAATTATTTTATTAATAATTTGAAAGTACCTTAATTTGAATAAATGGAAGTTAACTTGATTTTCTGTTTTTTTTTTCATGAATGCTTTTTGTCCTTTTCAATCCTAGTCTAATAGCTTACTGTACTGATAAAGAATATTTTGATTCTTTCACAGCTAGAAATATTATATTATGTCATAATGTTTTTATAATCACAAAAAATTTTATCACTAATAATATTTTATTTGTTACAGAAATTTCAAATTCTCATAAGATTTAAGTTATTAATTATTTCTTCAAAAAAAGTTATTAATTATATTAATGATAATAAAAATGTATAAAAAAAATTAAAAATTATATGACAATTTAGCATAAATCATCACAAATTGTAATTCACAATTAAATATGCAATTTTTTAATTACTATTTACAAAAAATATTATTATTTGTTCATTATTTTATACCATCTTTTACCAACTAGAGATATGGATTTATTGTTTGAATTGAGGGAATCATTTAAGTTTCTATAGTTAAAATTGAGTTTAGAATTAACTGTTGAGGATTTTAGGGTGGTGGCATAAAGGTAAAATTGATATTTCTTCTGCTATAGGACTAATATGTTAATTAAACAATTGAAATTATAAGGATTTTTTAATTTAATTTTACAAATAGAGATTATCATGCATGAATTTGGTTAAATTTAAAGTTTAAATGGTAATTAACTCATAATTTTGTATCATAATAAATAAAAGTATAAAATTATGTGTTATATAAGTTAAAAGAGATGTTGCCACCAGGTCCTTGTCCAGGTGGTCATGTGCTATAACGCACATGTTCGAGTCCCTGCTCAGAAAAATCTTAGTAATAATTAAGTTACCAACGTTTTTTTCAATGCTATTTCAATGATTGATTTGAGGATGTTTGGATAAAATTAAAATTTTAAAATATTTGTTTTAAAAAATTATTATATTTAATTTTATTTTTAAAATTTAAAATAATATTTTAAATTAATTATTTAAATATTTAAATATTAAAAAAATCATTTAATATCTTTTTAAATTTTAAAATATTATCACATACATATTTTAAATATATCCAAATAATCTTTTAATATCTCTTATAAAAAATAAAAAAGGTTAAAGAGATATCATATCTAAGGAATAGCGCAAAGTTCATTATTATTAATTTATTTTTTGGAATTGCATAAAGTTGCCTAGTTGTTAACATGATGTGAGGGCTTATTCGCTAATTCACAGCCCTTAATTTACTTTTACTTCAAGTCACAAGTGAAATGATCAAATATTCTTTGTATAAATTTCATTTATAAATTCTACTCTTTTTAGAATTTAATTTTAAACTGATAAACATATTAAATATGGATTGCAAATAATTAAATTGTTTAGAAAGAAAGAAAATAAGTAATTAAATTTCATAATACTGACTATACCTCAATGTTCGTTAGAATATATAAAATGTGAGTATTTGATAAATTTCACATTAGTTGTTTATAAGAACTATAAATGCCTTAAAATAGGTTGAGTAAACTAAGGTGGGATTGGGTGGCTTCTATTCATTTTTGTATAATAATCTCTCATGTGGTATATTTTAGAAATTTAAAAAAAAATTTAAAATTTTTTAAAAATTATAATTTGATAGTGTTTGATGTAATGAATCTAAAAATATATTTTATGAGTTTATTATTCATTTGATTTTTGTTTAGCATAAAAAAAATATATCATTTAATTTATTATATCAAACACGATCAAATTACAATTTTTAAAAAAATTTTAAATTCTTAAAATATATCACATAAAGGGTTACTGTACAAAAATATACAGCAACCCCCTCAACCCACTAGGGTGTCTCAAAAACTACACTGTAAACAATCTCACTGGCTTTACTCGCCATTAAAGCCTTAACCCTCTCTAGAACGAAGTGTACTGATTGATCATGCCAATTTAGATGCGTGTGTGTCTCAAGTATCTCAAGATAACTTTGTAAGCTCATAAAATCATTGGGTAGCCTCACTCATACCCAACAACCAATAAGACTTGTAAGTCATTACTAATTCGAATGTACTCAAAGACAAATAATTATGTTTCAATTCATCACAATGCATAGTGCATCAGCTTGCTATGGTGTTGAGATCCTGAATAAGAGTTTCGCCCTTTTGTTGGTTATGATCAACAACAAAACATCAAACAATGCAAATGAACAAATCTCTCATAATACAATTCACTTAGTTCACAATACAATATATAATAGTAGGAACAAAATTAGCGTTTCATTTTGCATAGCACACATAAAAGACTTGGGCATCTAGACATTTAGATTAATTAAAACATCATATAACAATAGATTTTGCTAATATCATCGAAGTCCAGAAACAACGAAAACTTAACAAAACATGTAGGAACCCTATATGTATTTCGCAATTATAAAACCTAGGATATGGAACTAATGCTCTTATACTAATTTTATCATGACTCAACTTTATGATAGGTATTAGGACACTTGAAAATATAAGGATATCAGAATTCACAATAAGCCTGACTTGATAATAATGTAACATGCTAAATATTCTAAATATATATATCAAATATTAGTGCTATGAGACAACTATCAAGTAAAATATGATCACTGTTAATTAACATTATTATTCATTAATTCAAACGATTATATAACCGAGACGATGGTGATAGATGACGGTACTATATATATCACTAAAATACCATTATTTTCTCTTTTTTATTTTTTTATTTAATTAAAATTAAAATATTTAGAAATATATATTAATAATTTTATGTATAATATTTATATATAATTTATTTATTTATTATATATTTTAATTTAAAATTAAATAAATAAAATTACTTTATTTAATTAAAATAATTATTTTTATTTAATTATTTAATTTATTTTCTTATTTTTGTATATTTGATTAAAAAAATATTTTTTGCATGTCAAAATAAAATAATTTTATTTTATTAAATATGCAAAAAATAATTTTATTTAATTAAATATACAAAAAATAAGAAAATAAATAAATAAAAATAATTAATATTAATTTAAAATAATATTTATTTTAATTTTTAAATAAAATAATTAATTTTTATTTAATATTAATTAATTTTATTTTTTGCATATTTAATTTTAAAAAAAATATTTTTTATAATTAAATAAAAATTTAGAAACTAAATTGTAATTTGCCAATTAATTTTTAATCCATGTGAGGCCAGAGACGAAATTGCAAGTTTCAATAATATTAGAGTTAAAATTATATTTTTAAAAATATTAAAAGTCGATGTGCTCCTAAACCTAAATATTAAAATCAAAACTATACCTTATCCTTTTAAAGTGAGTGGTTTGCTATTTTAAATAATCTCATTTGTTCGAATATTGGTCAGATTTTTTCGCAAGTGTACGAATAGTTTTAGCAAGTAATAAAGTGAGTAGAGTATCATCCCACAGAGAGGTATTGTCAATTATCGAAATTGATATTATCTTTATTAATTGGATAGAAATTAATTTGATTTGGATGAATTTTTTTAAAACAAAATTAAATAAATAAGAAAACTTAACTTAAAATTTAAATATCAAAGAAAACTATTTAAAATTTAGATTTCGTTAATTGAATTTATACGGTTATTTGACTCAATAATGATTTCAAAATTATAGTATTTGATAGATTGATTACTCTAAATTATGAATTAGTCTCTCTCGAGCAAAAATCCAAACATTAACATTAATATAAGTGTCTACTATCGTGATCATCGAATTAATGTTAATTTATTAAGATACTTAGCAATTTCATAAAATTCACTAAAGTGTACTATAATCTCTTAGCAATACATATCTTAACTTATTAATTTCATGAACTTACAATTATCGCAGCTCTCATTTATAAATAGCTACTTTAGATAGTGATTATAGTGATCAATTATAAAATATTTATAAATCAAAATTAACAAATCAAATTATGTATTAAAAATAATTAAAATCATAAATCATTGTCATCAACTTTTATTATTCAATTAACTTCACATAAATTCTAAAAAAAGAATTAGTTCAACATGGTAAAAAAAAAAAAAAAAAAAGATAAACTAACCAATAAATTAAACATGTTCATACTAAAATTAACAAAAAAATAAACAAGTAGAGAAAGTAAAAATTCTATTTGATGATTTATTTGATTGATTGAAGGTTTTTAAGCTCCAAAAATCATTTTCTCTAGCCTCCCTTAAGTCTCCTTAACTCCCAAGAGTGATATATCTCTTTTCCAAGCATTTATTGCCTTTTTATAGACTTCATTTCTGAGGGCTGAGCAAAATACCGGGTAGGAAAGTGAAATACCGGATACGATGGCAAAATATCAGGTACCCGGTATTCGCTACTGTTTCTTGGGTTCCATTTATACTTTAAATACCGATTCTTCTTCTTTAAATACCGGGTCTTAGCTCCAAATACCGGGTGTCCGGTATTTCATCCCCTGACGAATTTTTTCCAACTAAAAATTTAAAATTTTAATTTTCAAACTTTCAAAATCAAATTAAAATCAAGTCAAATATTATCTAAAATCAAAATTATAACAAAAAATAATCTAAATCAAGTTTAAACTTAAAAATTAAATCAAATTCAAATATTTTATTTATTAAAATCATAACTAAAAAAAATCATATTCAAATTAAAATTAAAATTATCAAATCTTCCTAAAATCAATTAACAAC
>CANXYC012395184.1:0-10963 GCA_948193065.1 Aleurites moluccanus | reverse complement strand
ACCGAAATCGCGCAACGTGCCGATAACAATTTTTCGACCGGGATTATTTCTTAAACTACTGCTCAAATAAATAAAATAAGGCCATTTTCAAGTCTTTAAATTATTTTCTCTCTTTAAATATGATACTAAATCCATAAAATTCCGACGGGCGAAAAATGACCATTTTGCCCCCAGTTCACCAAAAACTCAAAATTTCCCGATTAAGTCCTAATAGCCTCTAAACCACTTCTATGCCTAAAACTAATTCAAATAACATGCATAACTATTTATTTCATGCATAAAATACATCATTAACAATACAAAAAGAAAGAAAAAATTTCCCCCTCTATTGCCCCTCTAATGATTTGGGTTAGCTTCTAGCTAAGGTGTTACAAAAGGCATCAAATTGGCTAAGGAATTCAAAGGAAAAATCAAAGAAAATCAAGGCAAGTGAATAGTACTATAGGTTCGGCCAAAATGGGACAATTCCATATGGTTTCCAAATCAATTTTCAATGCTTAGGACATGTCAAATGATGCATATAGAACTCATCTAATGCTTCCAAAATGCCTTAGAAAATTAATTTCCACCTAATTGCTTCAAAGGAGGTAAAATGCACAACTTGTGTAAACTTGATTTTCTACATCAAAATAACTATCAATTAGTTACTTAATGGCCTCCAATTAACATATTCTAAGATCAATTAATACAAACTAATACTTAGCAATATAGCTCATTCATACAATTTCATTTAGGTTAGGAAATTTGGGAATTTCTATCCAAATGCATCAATTGATGCAATCTAACCTAAAACCCATTCAATTCAACTCCTAAATCATCTAAATAAACCATAAAATTGAACAAAATAATTCCTTACCTTGAAGTGAGCTTCTAGCCAAAATCTATAAGGCAATGTTCCTTGGTTTCCTTTAGATTTCCAAGCAATTTAATGGTGGGGAATGGTAAAACTAGGTTTGTAGTTAGGTTTTCTATGAATTTTCCTTAAGAAATTTTGTTGGAAATGAAGAAGAATGGAGCAAGAAATGCAAGGAGAGGTTACGCCACAATGGTGAATGAAGAAGAAGATGATAGAAAATTGGCTAAGTGTTGCTTTTATATTAAGTCATAAAGGCAAATTATATTTTGGTCCTTAAACTTCCAAGTAATTAGACTTTGACCCCAACTTCTTCTGTAACTTATTCTTACAATTCTGTCAGGATTTAGATTTGAAAGTGGGAAATCAATAGGCTTATTTTAATTTATACTTATTTATAAAAATAGTTTCAGAGTCATTCTGAAACTCAGACAAACTCATTTCCACTATTCACCTTAAAGTTCCATTTATTTATGGTTTTTCCATTGGTTACTTTTTCAGTGTTCCTAAATGTTTTTCACTTCTTTCTTTTTACCAAAATTACACATGCATTAAGGTGATCTTTTACCCCTGGTCAGAATTAAAAATTTATCTATTGACTGGACAGCTAATTTCTCGGCAGTGTTCCCGACACTATCGATTTCTAGAAAAGTAATTTGGTCGCTTTCTAACTGTGTCTCTAAAATTATTTTCCATCATTTCAATTCTTTTGAACCACATACTGAGAATTAATTCATGCATGTAAGTTAGGACTTTCTAGGATATTACATTCTACTCCCCTTTAAATAAATTCGTCCTCGAATTTAAATAAAATGCATACCTCATTGCTGGAACAGGAATGGATATCTGCCTCTCATCTCCTGCTTGCTCTTCCAAGTGCACTCCTCCATCGACTGGTTTCTCTAGAGCACTTTAACCATAGGAATCTCCTTATTTTGCAGCTACCTGACTTGTCAATCAACTATCTCTACTGGAAGCTCCTCATACGACAAGTCCTTATTGAGTCCCACATCTTGTACCTCTAATATATGTGATGGATCAGACACATATTTTTGCAACATCAAGATGTGAAAAACTGGATGTACATGGCTCATATTAGGTGGAAGAGCCAATCTATAGGCCACATTACCTATCTTCTCAAGAATCTTAAATGGGCCTATAAACCTTGGTGACAACTTTCCCCTCTTCCTAAATCTCATAATACCCCTCATTGGTAAGATCTTAAGGAAGACATGATCACCAACTGCAAAGTGTACATCTTTCCTCTTTAGATCAGCATAGCTCTTTTACCTACTGAAAGCAGTCTTCATCCGATCTCTGATCATTGGCACTTTTTCCATTATTTTCTTGATCAACTATGGCCCCTCTAGCTGCTTCTTCCCTGGCTCCACCCAACACACTGGAGATCTACACTTCCTACCATATAGTGCTTCAAATGGAGCCATACCAATAGAAGAGTGGTAACTGTTGTTATAAGAAAACTCTATCAATGGCAGATATTGATCCAGTTACCTTTGAAATCCAAAACACACAATCTAAGCATATCCTCCAAAGTCTGGATTGTCCTTTCTGACTGCCCATCAATCTGTGGATGGAAAGCAGTATTAAATCGTAACTGACTATCCATGGCCTTCTGAAATTTCTACCAAAACTGGGAGGTGAACTGTGTACCTCTATCTGAAATGATCATCAAAGGAATTCCATGAATTCGCACAATCTTATCCACATACAACTGTGCATACTGAGCTGTCGTATAACTGGTCTTAGCCTCTAGAAAATGAGCAGATTTCATCAATCGGTCTACAATCACCCATATAGAGTCATAACCCCTCGTAGTCCTTGGTAGACCCACTATAAAATCCATAGTAACCTACTCCCATTTCCACTCTGGCAACTCAATCTCCTGAAGCAACCTTGATGGCTTCTGATGCTCAAACTTAACTTGCTGACAGGCTAAGCATTTGGAGACAAACAGTGCTACATCTCCCTTCATACCAGGCCACCAATATACATCCCTTAGATCATAGTACATCTTGGTAATCCCTGGATGTACATTATATGCTGAGTAATGAGCCTCTCTCATAATCCTATCCTGTAGCCCATCCATATCAGGTACATATATACGCTTCCCACACTTCAGTACACCATCCTCCACTGTAAACTCTGTCATCTTGCCATTCTACACATCTCCCTTAAGCTTTAGTAGATAAGGATCCCTATCCTGAGCCACTTTAATATTATCAAGTAACAGTGACTTCACCCGAAATTAGGCTATCAAAGCCTGGTTCCGATCCTAGGATCCCAAATCCAACTCCACTCCCATATTTGCCAAATCCCTCATCTCTCGGATCAAGGGTCTCCTATCAACCATGATATGAGCTAAACTACCCATGGACTTCTTGCTCAGTGCATCAACCACTACATTGGCCTTACCCGGGTGATAAAGGATTTCACAGTCATAATCCTTAAGTAACTCCACCCATCTGCACTGCAGAAGATTTAGATCCTTCTGCCAAAATATATACTGTAAACTCTTATGATCAGTATATATCTCACATCTAGACCCATATAGATAATGCCTCTAAATCTTCAATGCAAATACCACAGCTGCCATCTCCAGATCATGTGTCGGATAGTTCACTTTATGCTTTTTTAACTGCCGAGAAGCATAAGCAATCACCCTCCTGTTCTACATCAGTACACATCCCAATCCTATCCGAGAAGCATCACAATATATAGTAAATTTCTCACCCTCTGATGGCAGTGCTAATACTAGAGCACTGGTGAGGCAAGACTTCAAAGTCTGGAAACTGCTCTCACATTCATTAGTCCATAGATAACGCTCATGTTTCCTCATCAACTTCATCAACAGAGCTGCAATCCTGAAGAAATCTTTCACAAACCTCCTATAATACCCTGCCATACCCAGAAAACTACGAACTTTAGAAACACTGGTAGGCTGAGGCTAATTCGCAACTGCTTTAATCTTCTGAGGATCCATCTTAATGCCATCCTTACAAATCACATGTCCCAGAAAACACACTTCGGTTAGCCAAAACTGGCATTTAGATAACTTAGCATATAACTGATGCTCCCAAAGTGTCTGCAATACTATCCTCAGATGCTCCATATGCTCCTTCTCACTCCTAGAATAGATAAGTATCTCATCAATGAATATAATGACAAACTTATCCAAAAATGACCTAAACACCCTGTTCATCAAATCCATAAATGCAGCCACTATATTGGTCAACCCGAATGGCAACTCCAAGAAATCATAATGCCCATATCGAGTCCTAAAAGCAGTCTTAGGTACATCACCCTTCTTAATCTTCAACTGGTGATACCCAGACCTCAGATCAATCTTTAAAAAATGGCTGGCACCTTGCAGCTGATCAAACAAGTCATCTATCCGTGGCAATGGATACTTGTTCTTCACTGTCACCTTGTTTAGCTGTCTGTAATCTATACACATCCTCAAAGAGCCATCCTTCTTCTTTATAAACAATACCGGTGCACCCCAAGGAGAACTACTCGGTCTGATGAACTCTATATCCAATAGCTCCTGTAACTGCACCTTTAATTCCTTCAATTCAACTTGTTCCATTCTGTATGAAGGAATGGATATAGGATTAGTGCCTGTATGCACCTCAATCTCAAACTCAATCTCCCTATCTGAGGGCAATCCTAGTAACTCCTCAGGAAATACATCAGGAAACTCTTGAACTACTGGTATTTGATCAAGATCTACAGAAGACTTCTGCACATCTATCACATGAGCCAAATAGGCTGAACAAGCTTTCCTAATCATTCTCTTTGCTTGGATAGCAAAAACCAGATTAACCTTGAACTCCCATATATCACCCTGAAACTCAAACTCAAGCTGCTCCTCGGGCTGAAACCTGACATTCTTCCGATAACAATCAATAACCGCCCGATGCCTCGTAAGCCAATCCATACCCAAAATCACATCTAACTCTAATACATGCAACTCAATCAGATCAGCATGCAATATGTTATCATCAATCTCAATCACACATTTAGGATAGTAATAGTCCATATCAACACTCTCACCCATAGGAGTAGTAATCACTAAAGGCACATATAACAATTTCCTTTCCTTATTCAATTTAGGTGCAAAGTATGGTGACACAAAGAAATGATTAGCACCAGAATCAAATAAGGCATCTACTATTTCATTTTGAATCAGAATAGTACCTGTGACCATATTGTCTGCTGTCTGCGCCTCCTAGGTATTAACTGTAAACACCCTGCCTTGACCCCTACCTTTGGGGCTTGACTACCACTAGAGCCTGTCCTCCTCTACCTCTGCCTCTACTTATAGCCTCTCCGCCTATATTCTGACTCATCTGTACTGTCGGCTGAGAAACCATAGCAGATGGCTGCTGCTTACCCCATAATGGACATCTGCTAATGAAGTGACCATGCTGCCCATATTTCAAACAGTCACCTGACTGTAACTGACACTCCCCTTCGTGCCTCAGTCCACAGAACCCACAAACAGGCACACCAGGCATCTGTGCTGCTGGTCTAGAGGAACCCTATGAATAAGCAAGTGCAGACCATACCACCGATGGTCCCCTACTCTGAACTCTCCTCCTCTGTCTACTAGCTGAAGATTGCTGATCAAACCGAGGCACTGGCTCTGCCTGCCTAGGCTGGAAGCTGCTCTCCTCCCTTCTAAACTGAGATCCTGGACTTCCTTTCCTCTTCTGGTCCCTCTTTGCCCTCTCTGTCTTATACTTCTCTTCCATCTGTGTAGCTTTGTCGATAACTATCATCAGAGAAGTGAATTCTGTAGCCAATAATGCATTATGAAGTGCAACATGTAAACCCCTCCTAAACCTGCTGATCAGATCAGCCTCAGTAGGAACAATGTGAGTAGCATACCTACTCAGCCTAATGAACTCCTCTGCATACTCCTCTACTGATCTATCTCTCCGCTCCAATTGCTCAAATCGAATCAAGTTACGGGTCTTCATCCTCTCAGTAATGAACTCATCTATCAAACCTTATTGAAACTCAACCCATAAGGGTGGATACTCACCATATAGCGTGGGCTCCATCCTCCTCAAAAATCAAGTCCAAGCCTTCCCTTTTAATAATAATCCAACCAGCTCTACTGATCTCAGCTCAGAACAAGGTAGTCTCCTAACTACCTTCTCAACCTCCTCCAAAAAATCTACGGGGTCACTGCCTCTGTTGCCCCTAAACTCTGGTAAGTTTAGATTCAGGAAGTTAAACATGGATACACCACCTTTCTCAATAACTCTACGGCCTCCCTATATAGTAGGTTCCTCAGGAACTCCAACTGGCTGCACAGGAGCCAGTGCAACTGGTACTGCCTCTAGTGCCATAGGTGGAGGCACTGCTACTGGAACTAATGGTGGCGATACATTCTGATGCTCTCGCCTCAAATCAGCCAACTCCCTACTTAACTCCATCATCCCCCTCATCATCTTTACTCTCCAGGGATCATAACCTCTCTCTGTATCCTCTGTAGTCCGTCAGGATCTGGACGGTCCCTCTAAACCTGAGAACTCTCTAACTAATGACTCATTAGAGGCTACCTCAGCCTCCCGAGTATCTCTGTCTCTATCGTCGGACATCTCTAAAATCTGAAGAGAAAAATGGAAACGTACTCAGTATATCACAAAAATGCAGAATACTAACATATAACAGATGATAATTGCAAAAGATGACAAAGGAAATCCTATGCTCCATGGTTTACTTAATTCTACCCCATTATACTTAGTCACTATTCCTCTGTAATTCAGGTACTATTCATCTGTAACCCTAAACACCAATGTCCGTTACCTAGAGCTCTGATACTACCTTTGTCATGACCCATTTTCGATCGCGATGGTCCTAAGATGTGGGAGATGCCAATGGTAACTGGCAACCGTAGAACCCAGTATCACCTGCATAATATATAACTATATACTTATTATCCATTTCACTTAGTTACTATTTATTCTATTATTCTGCAATTCTTTCTGTAATCAAGTGCAGTGGGTTGTAACAATCATTATAACATATCATAATATAATCATATATCATAATACATCATCACATACATATACATATTCATATCCTAACTAACCCATACATACCCCATGAAGCAGCTAGAACATGAACACCAAAATACATAATATATATAATGATTACATGAAATGACAGTGAGCAGAAATCCTCGGATGTTTGAAGATAATATTCTGCAATCTGCTCTTCTCCTGAAATGGTTAAATAAAGAAAAAAGTGAGTATATAAGATACTCAGTGAATCTATATGCATCACAAATCAAATAGGATGGGTCAATGATACATAGTAATAAAGAAACAATGGAAACAATATCATTCATGATGGGTTACAAAATCAATATCAGAATCTGACAGGAATATCAATGGCATGGAATCATATGGTGAGACAGATATAGGGCCCTGAAACACGTAGACTATGTATAATCATACAGTCAATCACATATCAAGTAAGCATAAGACTGATCAGGTCCTATGGCTGGGACCAATAACCCTTCCCAGCTAGGGCATCAATATCCATGTACACATTGTTGACAGTATGTACCCACTACTCTGTCGAAGCGACAACTCTGTCAAACCACATTTAGGTCAATACAGGTGAATATCATATCAATAGACACCATTATACAATAATGGTATCATCAATAACAATAAACTCAATACTTTCAAATCAAATAGCTATTGAATTAATGGCATTGCAATATATGATATACAATCAATGATAAGTGATATGGTAAACAACAAAGGTATGGAATAAAGGTTGGTTTGGCAAAGGAAATCGGTAGGCCAATTGGCATGCCAATGTCGCTGGCGACGATGGCATTCAAATGGTAGGCCTATGGAATACAAAGCAATAGGCCAAAGCAAAAACAACTAGGCATTTTGTCAAACACTTGATGGGCACAAAATGACAAGACAATAGGTTAGGGTTTGGTACAAGTTTGGCATGCCCAATTCAACCAACAAAAAATTCACATTGCCAACAACACAATAGGATACAAATATACAATATTAAATAACACTAAAGGCATCAAATTGGCTAAGAAATTCAAAGGAAAAATCAAAGAAAATCAAGGCAAGTGAATAGTACTATAGGTTCAGCCAAAATGGGACAATTCCATATGGTTTCCAAATCAATTTTCAATGCTTAGGACATGTCAAATGATGCATATAGAACTCACCTAATGCTTCCAAATGCCTTAGAAAATTTATTTCAACCCAATTGCTTCAAAGGAGGTAAAATGCACAACTTGTGCAAACTTGATTTTCTACATTAAAATAACCATCAATTAGTTACCTAATAGCCTCCAATTAACATATTCTAAGATTAATTAACACAAAATAACACTAATCAACATAACTCATTCATGTAACTTCATTTAGGTTAGGAAATTTGGGAATTTCTATCCAAATGCATCAATTGATGCAATCTAACCTAAAACCCATTCAATTCAACTCCTAAATCATCTAAATAAACCATAAAATTAAACAAAATAATTCCTTACCTTGAAGTGAGCTTTTAGCTGAAATCTATAAGCCAATGTTCCTTGGTTTCCTTTAGATTTCCAAGCAATTTAATGGTGGGAAATGGTAAAACTAGGTTTGTAGTTAGGTTTTCTATGAATTTTCCTTAAGAAATTTTATTGGAAATGAAGAAGAATGGAGGAAGAAATGCAAAGAGAGGTTCGACCATAATGGTGAAGGAAGAAGTAGATGATAGAAAATTGGCTAAGTGTTGCTTTTATATTAAGTCATAAAGGCATATTATATTTTAGTCCTTAAACTTCCAAGTAATTAAACTTTGACCCCAACTTCTTCTATAATTTATTGTGACAGTTCTGTTAGGATTTATATTTAAAAGTGGAGAATTAATAGTCTTATTTTAATTTATACTTATTTATAAAAATAGTTTCAGAGTGATTATGAAACTCAGACAGACTTATTTCCCCTATTCACCTTAAACTTTTATTTATTTACAATTTCGCCATTGGTTACTTTTTCATTGTTTCTAAATATTTTTCATTTATTTCTTTTTACCAAAATTATACATGCATTAAGGTGATCTTTTACCCCCTGGTTAGAATAAGAAATTCATCTATTGACCGGACAACTAATTTCTTGGCAGTGTTCCCGACACCGTCGATTTCTGAAAAAGTAATTTGTTCGCTTTCTAACTGTCTCTAAAATTATTTCCCATCATTTCAATGCTTTTGAACCACATACTGAGAATTAATTCATTCATATAAGTTAGGAATTTCTAGGGTATTAGATCAATAGTTCTTTCTTCTTTGAAAACAGTGACTATTTTAGGAACATAAACAAGCTTTATTTTATAAGAAATCATAACCCCAAAGCTTCCTCCACCACCTCCTTTAATAGCCCAAAAGAGATCCTCGCCCATTGCTTTTCTATCCAAAATCCTACTATTAATGTAATATCCTAGAAAATGCTACCATAATTGAACAGTAATATGTCTAGTCATTGGACTGGAAATACTGAAATAATGAAATATAATTTTTTAAACACAGTCAGAATATATATGAGTTACTTTTCCGGAAAACATTGATGTTAATAACACTGCTCGAGAAATAACAGTCCGGTCGACTAAAGAATTTTTAAGTTAGACCGAGCGATAAATAATCACATAAATATATGTGTAATTATGGTAAAAAGAAGAGGTGAAAAATGTTTAGGAACACTGAAAAGGTAAGTGATGGCAAAATCGTAAATAAGTGGAACTTTGAGGAAATAGTGGAAAACCAACTGTCTGAATTTCAGAATGGCTCTGAAACTATTTTTATAATAAAGTATAAATAAAAATAAGCTATTTGAATTCTCACTTTGAAATTCAATTCTTAACAAAATTGTCAGAATAAATTACAGAAAGAAATGTGACAAAAGTGTGATTAATGGAAAGTTTAAGGACAAAAATGGAATTTGCCATTAATGAATTAATATAAAAGCATGCCTTAATAGATTTTTTGGCCATTTTTCTTCTTCTTCATTTAGCCGTATGCTTCTTCCATATTCTCCCATCAAATTTCTTTCAACAACCAAAGAGAAACCTATAGAAAACTTGAATCAAACCTTTGATTCATTGTTTTCCATCATTGGTTAGCTTAGAAAATCAAGAAATTTCAAGATACAACACCTTAAAGATTTCGGCCAACACTCCATCTTGAGGTAAAGATGTGATTTGTTTGGTTTAATGCTTGATTTATATGTTTTAGATGTCAATTAGAATGAGTTTAGTGCTTAATTGCATCAATTGATGCATTTGATAGGCTTTCCCTAAATAGAAAACCCTAATTCAAAGTTGTGAAGAATGAATCTTTGATTTTGTATTAGTATGTGTTAATTGAGGTTAGAATATGTTAATTGTAGACTAATAGATGGTTTATCTGTGATTGAATTGATGTAGAGATCAAAGAATTGGAAAGTTACTATTTTTGCCTACTTTGAAGATTTTAGTGGCAAAGTGTACAATTCAAGTGATTTGAAGTGCTAGGTGAGTTTAATATGCATCATTTGTCATGCCAAATGTGTTTAATTAAAGTTTGGAAATCAACCTTGAAAAGGCCATCTTGGCCGAATCCCTTTAAGGCATTTTTGCCTATGTTTATGCCTTGTTTTTTCATGGGTTTCAATGCCTATTTGAAACTTTGTATATTATTTATTGTTGGAAACCAAATGTCTATTGAATAACCTACATTGTGTACTTGTTGTTTAATATTGGGGCAATTCCAATGTTGCACCAAAACCTTGCCAAAATATCTATTGAATATTACCCACCAAGTGTTCGATGAAATGCCTAGTTCAAATTCATAGGCCTACCATTGATTTCATCCATAGGCTTACCATTTGAATGCCATCATCGCCAGCGACATTGGAATGCCAATTGAGCCAACTTCTTTGTCACAGCCCAACTTAGGAGCCATGACGGTCCTAGGGTATGGGTGATGCTATTGCTACCAATACCACGAAGAACCCATAAAAATAAACTATATGGCATGCATACTCAAATAAGCTTAAAATAGCTTAAGCAAGATAA